>WOGL01000754.1:0-13308 GCA_015342145.1 Leptinotarsa rubiginosa
ATGCTGACAGTTTTTCTTAATAACCTAGTGTTTAATAGATAAGTTGATATTGTTTACAACTATGAACAGCATGGACCTTTACACTGATATTGGGATACCAGCATTGGTAAAAGCTACATGTATAACAGTACCTCAGTAGTTTTTTGAAAATCAAGCAAAAACCATGGTCGTGACGTCAGTAACATTTGCATAATTTAATTTTCTTCTTCATCCTGTATTATTGTTTTTCTGACTGTGCCTGCAACATTGCCAACTTGTTTTTCAGGTCGATTTGATTGTTAGTTCCAAAATTAAATTTTGTTTAAGAGATATTTGATTGAGTATGAGATTGAGTAGTACTAATTGATAGTTATGTCATATATTCATTCATGTACTTTTTCTCCTTTATAAAAATCATATTGGAAAGTGGTTTGAAACGCAGATGGGGTAAGTGTCAATGGTAGTGACATCACAGTGATATTTGAATGTTACTTCCTGATGAATGAACCATTTTCTTATGGAACTAACGATTAATATTGATTGAATCATTTTGTTTTCGGAAAGTGTAAAGGTATTACAATAATAGGTCTTTCACCCTTGAAGATATCGAGCTCAACTGTAATCAGACTGTGAATTACTTTGACTTAAAAGAAAAATAAGACATTTATGGTTTACTCACGAATGAGTAAACATTACGAAATGTCATTGCATTCATTCATGGAACTTATGATATTCCATTGTTTTCATTGACAATTTTGTAGACTGGAAATTCCCCAGAACGCGAACGGTAGGATGATGATTATAAGGGTAATCTTGGCTACTGAGAAATGACGTTTTGCAAGAAATGAACTCAGTTATACAGGGTCATTCTTGACGAGAGTTAATTAGTTATTTCGAAATTTCAATATTAAATTCAACTACTCATATTTATTCGAAAACAGATATAACTAGATTTTTTCAAATTCCCAAATTCGACAATGTTGTTTGTTCATGTACACATGCATTCAGAAATGGGCCTCATCGCTAAGAATGGCCTCGGATTCTCGTGCACACTCTCACAGACAGCGGCGATGTTTTCGGCAGATCTTACATTTCGTCAACGTACGGGTGTTGGTCGATCGTTTTCTGAACCAGTGAAGCTATTAATTTGCCTATCTGTGATTGCCCTCTAAGACAGTGAGCTGTCAATCTGGTCAACTGTAATCGGTTCCAATGTGTGGATAATTTTGTTAGGAAATGAAATTATTCGCTAATTCTGTGTCATTCATATTAAAACACATGGTGAAAAAGGACAAAACTGAAACTACTTTTAGCAACTTGAATACTTCATACATGACATAAAAAAACTTCTCTTGAATGCTCTACTCTTTTTGTATCAACGTCATCTGTCAGACTTCATGTCCGTCACTGACAGCTGATGCATACCTCAGGTATAGATACTGTACAAAAAGGAATGCTAACTGAAGGCAGGTTTGCAGAGTTGACATATATTGACACATTTTAGTTACTTACTCGACGGGGATCTATGATTGACGCTTTTTTTAATAGTCATAAAAAATATATTTTTATTAATGTTCTGAAATATTAATTATTCAAGTAGTTCAATGAATAAAAGGTCAACACAACAATAAACACATTTAAATTGTGGTTTCATCAGATGATGCAATTATAAGAACTCTGAAATAATGCAGGCAATCATCATTTTCTATCATGCTTAACGAAGTGTTTTTTTTTATAAACTTCTAATTTTCTCGTGAAGATTACATCAAAGTTGTATTTCGTATAAACTACTATATTGACGTCTCAGTCAGAAGTAATTTCAGTTGAAGATGTTGAAGATGATTGAATGCACTCATGTACTGAAACATTTATATCATAATAATCATAACTATTATAGTTTCCTTTGAAGGATTCTTTTTGCACATATAACTTCTGGTTTCATGATTTGGTTTGATGATTAAGAAAAAACTTTTGTTTTGATACACTGCATGAATTTACATAAAATATTGTCATCAATGAAATTGTTTGTTTTGTAGGGGTATCATCAGCATTAAGAAGTCGTAATAAAATATGTAGAAGAGTGATTCCAATCATTTCAACAGCCGAAATCATTTATATCAAAGAAATAGTAGTTGTTTCGTAGTGATTTTTTTCATTCGTGTAATTTAATGTTCAAATGAAAAAGGCCTTTTTTTAAGTTCATGTCTGAAATAAATTTTTATGTATGATCTACACATCTCTGTAAAGAAAAAAACTCATTAATACAATTTATTGTATGATTTTCACTATAAAGTGTTTTGCGAAAACTGCGACACTTGTTTCGGAATCATTTTACGATTGAGAAAACGAAACACGTGTCGCCATTTTTGTAAAACCCTTTGTATTGAAAATCATACAATAAACTGTATTACTTAATTAGTTTTAATATGAATATTACTGGAGTTTTTTCCCAACACCAAACCGTTATTATAACACCTCGACACGTGTTTCGATCACCAAGTGATCATCTTCAAGAGGATGATTATACTGGAAAATTTGCGAGCTAACCCTATTTATGCTATACAGGTACACCATACAGGTATACAACACCTTAATAGATAAGGCAAATTGTAAAATTAATTTAAGACACCAAAGGTGTGTTATACCTGTATGTGTGGTATACCTGTATGGTATACCTGTATAGCATAAATAGGGTTAGCTTCGCAAGTTTTCTAGTTTGATCTTCCTCTTGAAGATGATCACTTAATGATCGAAACACATGTCGAGGTGTTAAAAATAATGATTTGGTGTTGGGAAAAACTCCAGTACCTAATATTCATTACTACACCAAAGGTTCCAAACATTAGTTCATTCATAATGATGAATAAATATTATAATCCTCATTATTGTTTTTTTTACTATAACAGTGGATCTATTTTATGAAAAAATATCACTCCTCATGGTCAACAAAAAATCTTTTGAGAGTATGGAAATTACAACGTTGCCATACCAAAAGTTCCATAGGAGGCTACGTAGGAAAGTAGATTTGTACCCAGATCTAGGTACTTTTTGCGATGTTTCTAAGCTCAAAAATAGTGAAAAATGGCTCTTTCAAGGTCAAACGTCGAGAGAGAGAGAACCACCTGACGTATGAGTATGGAAGAGATGGAGAGTGCATCGAGCGCCGGAGCTGAGATGAGGTATAACGAGTGTCCCAATACGACGCAACATACCAGGTGTCTCAAATATGATAGTTAATAAAGAAAAAACAATGGCCGCCTATCATTAACATGACAGTTTAATAAGATTTAGCGTTTCAACGTGCAATTCCCCCAATGGGGTACATATTCAGAGTGTCTCAATATAAATAGTTAAAAAAAAACATGGTAGTTTAACGAGGTCTAACGTTTCAACGTGTTATCTTAATGAGGAACGTATAAAGGGTGTCTCAAACATGATCGTGCACTGAAATTGATGTTATGGGTGAGCGCTGGAGTGTGAGTAAGTCATTGAGATGTGGTCCTCGAAATAGCCACATACGAAAAAAGAGATTCTTAGTCCTCGAATTGGTCGTCAATTTGATCTTCAAATTAGGACGGGTCCTTGACGGTGATTCGTGACTGCTGACCACCATATCCGTTAACTTTCAGATCTAAGAAATTTGTGGATTGTTTTACATGGAGTGACGTCACAATATTCCCCGATCTAGGGAAATTCATCGACGATCGGCGCGACATGTCAGAAATGCACTTCGTTAATAGTAATCGGGTCGTCGCGTGTAATACATTAAATGAAAAGGGAAAAGAAATGCAGAATTTATTGACAAAGAAAAAACAAAGATGGTGTGACATATGTCAGAACAGGACTAAGTCGTATCTTCGTTAGTGATAGTCGTATCGCTGCGTGTCGCACATGTCATGAAAGGTGTTGGAAATGCAATGAGGGCAGTGCAAAAGTGTAATTACAATAAGCCTGAGTTACTTTTAAACGATATATTAAACATATCAATAATACTATATATGAACTTTTTATCTGACAGACATTCATTAACATACAAATGTCAAACAATAATAGAAAATAAATGATTGATGTACAATACAGGGTGTGTTGCATTTTCAATTACCAACACCCCCACTAAAATGCGGTTGAACATCAATATTCATTTTATCTAAACATATATCATGTTTTCGTCTGAATAAGGGTTTCGTCAAAATATCAGCAGCCATGTCTTCCGTTCCAATATACTGTATATCTATATATCGATCTTGTAGCTTTTGTCTGACAAAATGATGGCGAATATCAATGTGCTTAGATCTTGCACGGTAACCATCGTTGGTTGCTAGATTTATTGCACTCTTGTTATCACAATAAATCAAAAGTGGTTTCTTGAGTGCTTCTGGCCAAAATTCCTTTTCGAACTGCTTCAACCAGAGAGCTTCTTGCGTAGCTGCTGACAAAGCCATATATTCGGCTTCAGTTGTTGATAACGCAACAGTATGCTGTCTTTTACAATTCCATGAAATCGGCCCTCCTTGTTGCAGAAATACATATCCAGTACACGATCGTCTATTGTCAACATCGCTTGCCCAATCAGCATCACAATATCCTTTTAGTCTGGAATCAGAATTCTTTGTGTATACCAATTTAGCATACATCGTTCCTTTCAGGTATCGCAAAATTCTTTTTACTGCTGTCCAATGAGCCTTGCCGTAATTTTTGTTGAATTGACTAACAGTATTAACAGCATAAGTAATGTCTGGTCTGGTTCCTTGTGAAGCATATAAAATACTACCAATGACTTCCTGATACGGTATTTTAGTCATTTCTTCTTTTTCTTTTTCATTCTTTGGAGACATCTCTTGGGTTAATATTTGATTTGGGTCCGCTGGAGTCAGAGCGGGTTTGCAATCTGCCATGTTGAACTTTTCCAATATAGTTTTTATATATGTTTCCTGGTCTAGATATATTTCACCTTTATCTCGATTTCTAGTAATTCTGAGTCCAATGCAGGTCTTCGCTTCACCCAAATCTTTCATCTTGAATCTTCTTTTCAAGTCTTCCTTTAAATTTTCCGTTGCTTTTTTGTTGTTGGAAAATATTAATAAATCATCCACGTATACTGCTACTAACATAATATTCTGTTCCTCCGTATGATAGTATATACATGGGTCATTTATAGATTGTTGCAATCCAATATCCTTCAAAGCAGCACTGAGTTTTTTATTCCATTGACGGCTTGCCTGTTTCAAACCATAAATGGCCTTTTTCAAGCGAAAAACTTTGTTTCCTTGATAAAATTCGTCTGGTGGTTGCAAATATACTTCTTCTTCAAGGTCTCCTTGCAAGAAAGCGGTAACTGCGTCCATTTGTTCTATATCCAGATCAAATTTGGCTGCTAGAGCTATCAAATACCTGACTGAATTGTAACGAACCACTGGGCTAAAAGTTTCATTGTAATCAACCCCTTTCTTCTGAAAATAACCTTTGACTACCAGGCGGGATTTATATCTGACGACCCTGCCGGTTTCATCTCTTTTTGTTTTGAAAACCCATTTACAATTTATAGGTTTTTTGCCAGGAGGTAAGTCAACGAGAGTCCATGTGTCATTTGCTAGTAAAGAATCGTATTCTTCCCGCATTGCAGCTATCCACTGATCACAATCTGGACTGCTCATCGCCTCATCAATATCTGTAGGATCACCTATTTCACCAGAAGTCTGAGTCAGATAAAGAAAGTAATCATCCATTTTCTTCTCCTTCCTAAGTCTTTCAGATTTTCTCGAGGTGCTAATATTTTCTATAATTTTCTCGGATTCGAAAGGTTCTGGTTCCTCTTCATCATTTTTCTCATCACTTCTAGTAGTTTCTGGACTTCCCCTGTTTTCACTGTTAGCTGAATTTTCCTCATTAAAAATACCCCCCACTGTTTGGGTATTTTTCGAAACGCTTTCAATTTCAGAATGATTATCCAATTCCTTTTTCAAATGCGAGTCATTTTCAATAAAATGAACATCACGACTTTTAATGAGCTTGTTCGAATTTGGCCTTATGAAGCGATATCCTTTGGTTTCATCGCAGTAGCCCACAAAAATCAATTCTTCAGATTTCGAGTCCCATTTGCGACGATTTGCTTTAGGTACGTGAACCATTGCTTTACAACCAAAGATTCTGATGTGTTGCAGGTTGGGTTTCTTCCCAGTCCACATTTCTTCAGGTGTTTTCTTCATCGGTTCTAATGCTTTGCACGGAGATCGATTGATGAGGTAAACTGATGTTGCCACAGCTTCTGCCCAAAATTTTTTCTCCAAATTTGAATCAAACAGCATACACCTTGTTTTTTCACAAATCGTTCGGTTCATGCGTTCTGCTATCCCATTCTGTTGTGGAGTATAGGGACAAGTTGTTTGATGCCTGATTCCACATTCTCTGAGATAGTTTTCGAAATCTCGATTGCAGTACTCTGTACCGTTATCTGTTCGCAAAATTTTGATGCGATTTCCAGTTTCATTTTCCACCATATTTTTGAAATCTCTAAAAGTATCTTTAACATCTGTTTTAGATTTTAGAAAATATACAAAAACTTTCCGAGTGTAGTCGTCAATTAATGTGAAGAAATATTTTGCTCCTCCCAAAGATTCATTTTCTGTTGGACCAGATAAATCGGAGTGAATTAGTTCTAACACTTGATTAGCACTAGTGCCAATATGATTGAATGGAAGTCGGCATTGTTTGCCTTTCAAGCACGGAATACAATTCTCACAATTTTCTTGTTTGACGAACTGAATACCTTCAACAATTCCATTTTTCATGTTATTCAGATCTTTCATATTTATATGACCGAGTCTGCGGTGCCAGAGGTAACTGTCACCCTCTGTAGACGCAATTAAAATTTTATTTGTACATTCATTCACAACATCCAGTATATACATTCCATTCATATATGATGCTGTTGCTATGGTTTCACTATTATCGACAATTTGACAGTTCTCTTTATTAAATGTCACATGAAAACCATTTTGTACAATTCGACTGACAGCCAACAAATTTGTTGTCAGATCAGGAACAAGCAATACATTTCTCACAGTTAAGTCTTTTATTCTACCTTTTACTTTGATCTGCAAATGTATTTCACCTTCTGCTTTCACTTCAACCTTTGAATTATTGGCTACAACAATTTCTTTTATTTCGGATTCTCTCAAATTCGTGAGTAAGTCCTCGCGCATTGTCATATGAGCCGTAGCTCCCGAGTCAATGAACCAGTCATCAGTATTTTTATTATTCACAGCAAAACCTGCACAAAATCCGACGTGAGTGTTCTTAATTTTATTGTCACTAGTAGATTTCATAGGTTTTACATCCTTTTTATTTTTATAGTCTTTATTTTGAAAGTCTTTCTTTTTATAACAATCACTTGCTTTATGTCCGTATAAGTTACACTCATAACATCTAGGTCCTTTATTTTTATCCTTTTTGTCTTTGAACTGTCTATAACCATAAAACGCACTTTCGCCTTTAGTGTTCGTACTTTTAACATCTTGCAACAATTTTGTTTTAATACTGTCTCCTGTAATGGTTACGCCTGAACTTTCGATGCCCATTATCATCGGCTTATATTGTTCTGGTAAACCTGCCAACAAAAGAGTTCCTAACCATTCTTCAGATATATTGAAACCTATGCCTCTCAATTTGTGTGCAGTACCAATAACTTTGTTTACATAATCATCGACATTATTGCAATTCTCGAGTCTGGTTGTAATTAAAGTTCTCAATAATCCAACTCTCCTTGTTAATCCGGAATCTTCAAAAGTTGCCTTCAGTTTGTCCCAAACATCCTTTGCTGTAGATGCATCTTGGATATGAACATAATTGATGGGATCAATTAGCAAAATTATTTTAGATTTGGCTTTGATGATCTTTTTTTCATCTTTCTCTGTACCTATGACGCACTCCCAGAGTTCTTCATGTTCGAGATAAGTTTGAACTGCAAACCGCCAAGTATTGTAGTTATCTCGACCAGTGAGCTTTTCAATGGAAGATCCAAAACCATTACTTGAACTCATATTAATAAATTCAATTATGTAACATTCACTTATTGACAGATTACAACTTTTACTTTGTTGCCTGGGCCCATAACCTGTTGGAAATGCAATGAGGGCAGTGCAAAAGTGTAATTACAATAAGTCTGAGTTACTTTTAAACGTTATATTGAACATATCAAAAATAATATATCTATATACTTTTATCTGACAGTCATTCATTTACATACAAACATACGAATGTCAAACAACAATGATTGATGTACAATACAGGGTGTGTTGCAAAATACTAGACTAGATGTTGTTTTCTTACATAAGTTAGTGAATATTTGATCAATTGTAGTAGCACTAGTAGTGGTAACTCGTGTAGGCCACGATACTGTATATTTCAGATTATAGCATTCTAAAACACCACAGATTTTGTTGAATGCTGGACTGAACTTATCATAACAGTCTGCGTTGAAATCACCACATAAAAATATATTCACATATGATTTAAAAATTTCATCTAAAACGTTTTGAATGGTGTTTAAAAAAACATTAAAATCTCCCGATGGAGAACGATAGCAACACACTCTAATAGTTTTTCCTATACTTAAGTTATTAAATGCAGAGTTTTTGCATTTCACAATTTCTTTATGTAATAATGATTACTCTATACTTCACAGATATTTATTTCAGTAAACATTATACTTTCACCAACGACATGCCTATTTTTCATAGAACGTGAAAATACATATCATAGAACAGAACTGACGTTTTACATAGAATTGCACTCCAACACTTTCCCCTAATTCTACAATCTTAAAAGTAAATAAATTAAAACTATATGAAATAAACAAAGTAAAGTATGAATATGGGTTATGTCATATTGAGTGCTTTTTGAAAAAAGACAAATTTATTAGCACTTAAAGCTTTTGTAAAGATGTCTGCAACTTGTTCATCTGTAGAAATTTTATTTATTATTTGATGCACTTCATCTCTTGACTTTGACAAAATAATTATATCATCTACCCAAATAAGTAAAAAAATATATCCTGTGTAATAAAGACATGGATCAGATTTAGAACGAATAAAATGTAAATCCAATAAAAAATTATTTATACAGTTATTCCAACATTTAGGACTTTGTCTAAGACCATACATTGCCTTTTTCAATTCACATACCTGACCTGGTTTGTAATTAGTTAAACCGTCAGGTGGTTTCATATAAACTACCTCATTCAGGTTACTTTTCAAAAAAGCTGATCTTACATCTAATTGGTGGATATTTAGATCATTTTCTACTGCTAGAGCAAGTAAAACTCTCAATGTCACCATTCTTGCTACTGGTGCATACACTTCCTCCTCTAATGATGGTTGCTGATAGCCCCTGGCTACCAATCTGGCCTTCTTCTTCACTTTTCCATCAACCATTTTCTCACTGAATATCCATTTGGAGTCAATAACATTCGTATCGCTAGGTGGTGTTATCATTTTCCAGGTATGATTTTGTTCCAATGATTTCAATTCTTCAGTTATCGCTATATCCCATCCATTTTTCATATTCAGGGCTTCGTCATAACTTTTAGGAATTTCATGGGGTAAGTTACCAGCTGATAGGGCTGCCATTAATTCCGTATCTCCATTCAGATCATAATCCAGTAAATGTTCTGGCAATTTTCTGTTTCTATGACTTCTACGAACGTTCATACTTTTCTCCTCAATATTATTATCAGAGTGAATAACATCAATATCCTCTTCATTTCTTTCTTCTTCTTTATTGTCATCCTCTGTTAGTATTGGTTGTACTTCTGGATTTATTTCATCTCTCATAGTTCTGTTTTCACAAAAAATAACAGATCTTGATACCACCACTGTTTTTTGTTCAGTATCATACAGTTTGTATCCATTATTGCAGTAACCGATGAATATCGTTTTAAGTGAATGTGAATCTAATTTTCCTGTACGACTTTCTTTTGGTACATGTACATATGCCACACAACCAAAAACTTTAATTTTATTTATATCTGGTTCATATCCATACCACAATTTGGCTGGAGTAGAGTTTTTGGGAATCGCTGCTGTTTCCAGTCGATTATGTAGATAGACTGCTGCACACAGAGCGTCACCCCAAAAACATTTTTCCAGATTTGAATCAAATATCAAACATCTTGATTTCTCTAGGATTGTTCTATTGAATCTTTCAGCAATTCCGTTTTGTTCCGGATTCCTTGGTATTGTATATTCAATCTGTATACCTTTCTTCTTACAAAACATTTGAAATTCTTTAGAACTATACTCTCCTCCATTATCGCAATGTATTCTTGATATTTTTGAATTGAATTTGGCACAAACTAAGGCTTCATACTCTTTGAATTTTTCCATGACTTCCGATTTTTTTGTTAGGAGATATACATGTGCAAAATGTGTAAAATGATCTAAGAAACTTACATAATATTTCTTGCCATCTCTTGTTGGAGGTGTTATGGGTCCTGACACATCTGTTGAGATTATTTCTAGAGCTCTCCGTGCTTTCCTTTCATCAGGTAAAGTTTTGAATCTCACACGTGACTGTTTTGCTTTCAAACAAACTTCACATAAGTTTTTTGATGGATATTTAGATGAATGTCCCATTCGTCTATGCATCAAGTCCTGATTTTCTGCTATGTTGGCACCAAAAAGTCTTGGTCTAAAACAAATAACATATAGATTTCCTCTAAGTCTGCCCTCCAAAAGTGTTTTATTATTCTCTTTTTCACATATTTTAACTTTACCATCTTCGAAGATTACTTTGAATCCTTCGTTTTCTATTCGTTTTACCGATAGTAGATTATAGTCCAAATCATCACTTTGGAATACATCTTTCAATTTGAAATTTCTTCCTTCAGAGTCTTCTACATGCAAATTTCCACATTTGAAAACCTTGATCGCAGAACCTTTCTTGGCAACATTAACATTATGATTCACAGATTTTATGTCACATAAAAAATTGTCTGCTTGTTTGTTTACCAGATGGTTTGTTGCTCCTGAGTCAATAATAAAGGTTATAATTCCATTTGAGACAGATAAAGCAGTGTTGCCATTGTTAGCTGTTTCACCCTTATGAAGTAGTTCAGATGACTCATTCAACACTGAACTATTCCTGTCACTTGCGATAAATGCTATCTCATCAGGAACTGTATTTTCACAATCAGCTACATGCGTACTGTCTCTGCACTCATTACGTTTGTGTCCTGGTTTTCCACATTTATAACATTTGAAGGGAAATTTTGACACATATTGTTCTCGTCCTCTTCCATTTGACGTAAATTGCCCTCTTCCTCTACCATTTGTCAGAGACCGTCCTTGTCCCCTGCTTCTTCCACAAAAAGAACCTCTATAGCTACTGATGAAAGCAACAGAATCATCTCCATGATTGTTTTCTTGACGTATTGCTTCCTGTAGTAACTTGCTTTTAACAAATTGTACAGTAACTTCTGTAGGATTTGTACTGAACATTAAATCAATTGAAGTTGTCAATGCTTGATAACTGTCTGGCATTGCTGCTAGCAATTGACATATTATTTCAGGTTCTTCTAGAATACCTCCACTAGCTTTCAGATCTATGACGACTTTTTCAAAATCTCCAATGAAATTACTTAAGCTGCCTTCCGTATATTTCATATTTCTTAGTTTCCTCTGCAGGTCAACTTGGATGGACAATCCCTTACGAGTATAAGTGTTTTTCAATGTTTCATACATTTCCTTAGCTGTTTTCTTATTTTTCACTGTTTCCAAGATATTATCAGCTAGCCACTGTACTATAATGTTCCTAGCCTATGCATCTTTCTTTCTGAATTGCACTAGTTCTTCTTGATCCCTTGGAGCATCTTCTTCCAATACTTTCAATGTATCACTTTGTTCCAAGAATAGTTTCAAACGAAACTCCCAATTTGAAAATCCAGTTCCATCAAATTGTTTAAGATTTGCCACCTGTGTATTCAGATTCAATGTCGCCATACTTTTTCTACTTCCAATTACTTCCAGAAAATAAACTTCTCGTGCCAAATAACTTCCAGTTAATTCTGCTCAGATATATCACGATCTGGGCCCATAACCTGTTAAATGCAGAGTTTTTGCATTTCACAATTTCTTTATGTAATAATGATTACTCTATACTTCACAGATATTTATTTCAGTAAACATTATACTTTTACCAACGACATGCCTCTTTTTCATAGAACGTGAAAATACATATCATAGAACAGAACTGACATTTTACATAGAATTGCACTCCAACACTTTCCCCCAATTCTACAATCTTAAAAGTAAATAAATTAAAACTATATCAAATAAACAAAGTAAAGTTTGAATATGGGTTATGTCATATTGAGTGCTTTTCGAAAAAAGACAAATTTATTAGCACTTAAAGCTTTTGTAAAGATGTCTGCAACTTGTTCATCTGTAGAAATATATTCTACTTGAATTTTATTCTGGTCAACCAAATCTTTAATAAAATGAAATTTAACATCAATATGTTTAGATCTTTTTGTTTCATAAGTATATGCCATTTTAATTGTAGCCTGGTTATCCTCATATATTCTAATAGGATATATATCATACTTAATTAAATCATATATTAGTTGTCCTAAAAACAAACATTCAGTTGCACAAGAAGCTAACGCTACATATTCTGCTTCACAGCTTGATAGAGCAACAACTGATTGCTTCTTTGAATTCCAGAATACAGTATTGGTGTTTATTTTCAGGAGAAAACCAGTTATACTTTTTCTATCGTTTACATCACTTGCATAATCAGCATCGACAAAAGCTGATATATTTATTTTATTTGAATTCTTATAGTACGTTAAGCCTAAATTTTCAGTACCCTTAAGATATTTAAGAACATTTTTAAGATATTTCCAATGATTTTCATCAAAACAATTTTGATATCTACTAAAATAACATACAGCATAACATAAATCTGGGCGTGTTCCCAGCATCACATACATAAGACTACCAACCAATTCTTTATAGGGAACCTTGAAATTTCTTTCAGGATCACCCTTCTGTAAATTTAATTTAGGATGCAAAGGAATTTTGGCCATCTTACTGTCTGTCATGTTAAAATGGTTCAAAACTTTAGCAATAAGAAGTTTTTGACACATAAAGATAGAATTATTTTGTCTCTCAATTTCAATACCTAAAAATCTTATTTTCCCGTTTGTGTTTGTTAAGTCTCTTATTTCAAATTTTGCAGAAATTTTATTTATTATTTGATGCACTTCATCTCTTGACTTTGACAAAATAATTATATCATCTACCCAAATAAGTAAAAAAATATATCCTGTGT
>WOGL01000755.1:0-13397 GCA_015342145.1 Leptinotarsa rubiginosa
ATGCTCTAACGAGCAGCATATGGAATATGCATCTTGGATATAGAATCCCTTATAAGGTCAAAATATTTCTGATGAAATATACCCACCTAGAGGATCAAACTAAATTTCATTATTACAGAGATTTGTTTTTTAGCAGAACACATGCTTCCATAATATTTGTGTACAAACTATCGAAAAATGTCTGCCTTTTTTTTTATAAACGGAGGAAAACTAACATCATGCTTAAGGTTTCAATTTGTGTATTATTCATGAACTGTATTAAAATTTGTGATTATTGTGATATTTTCTCTTGCACTTTAGTTGAGTTAAAAAGACAACTTCAGTTTTATTCTTCTGATGATAGTAACTTGATTGACGAAACAAGTGTNATAGGTAACGGAATCATGTCATTGAGGTTTTGGGAGAAAATCCGTGAAAAACCAAGCAGCAAGCCTGGCTTTATTTTTACTTTAATGTCTTACAACGTTCTTGCTCAAGATTTACTGGAACAACATCCTCATTTATACTTGAATAATAATAGAGAATTCCTAGGATGGAAAACAAGGTGGAATAATTTATTAAAAGAAATATCAAATTTCTCCCCGGATGTATGCAACAAAACAAATTAATGAGGTTATTGAAAGAATAAAATTGATATGTTTTAGATTTTATGCCTTCAAGAAGTCCAAGAATCCCATATTGAAGAATACTTTTCTCTGTTGGAAATATTAGGTGAGAATTACTAAGGGAATAATTTTATTCTGGTTCAGTGACAACAGTTTTTACTGATAGGAAAATAATATTTTATCAGTAGTGAATTATCGAGTTCTAAGCTCAATTTTTTTTATTTTTCAACTTTTGTCCCAAAATTTGATTATTTGGGGTTATTGGCAAAAGACAAAATTACAAACCCTTTGATAGTAGTGTTGAACCTAAATAATTTATTTCATTCATTTTATCATAAGGAAAGTGCACATAATATAGTGGGCAATTTCAAAAAGAAAACAGTTTGTCATAACCTGTGAACACAGTGAAATGTTTATATTCTTAGGTTACAAAGGAATATACAAAAAACGAACGGGCAATCAAAGTGATGGATGTGCCATTTACTACAAAACAGAGAATATTACACTTATTGAAAATACATTTGTGGAGTATTTTCAGCCCTCCGTTACTCTTTTAAATAGAGATAACATAGGAATCTTAGCTAAATTTGTTCCCAAATTGCATCCAACGAGAGAATTTGTAGTTGCTACCACCCATTTGTTATACAATCCTAAAAGAAATGATGTGAGAATGGCTCAGATGCAACTACTTTTAACTGAAATCGAAAAAATGAGTTATCGTATAGAAAAAGGGTAAGTTGTTTCAAAGATAAATTTTGTTACTTGTAACGTTTGGTGTTTTTGAATCTAGTTCACTATTAATGCAATAAGATTTAAGTCATGATATTTATTAACAATAAAACGAGACCAAGTATCGTTTTAATGTACTATTTCATTATAGTTTTAAATCTTTCGAAATCATACCTAGATCCTACTTATGGTGGAGATTATATTATAATTAGGATCAGTATTATTCTAACTTTTGCTTTACAAGTAAGTAAAAGTAAGCAAGGAAAGAACTAGGTCACATTTCAAAGCAAGGGTATTGATGATGTATAAACTAATTTTTCTAGTGTACCTGGATGGGTACTCCACTGCTCCCTCTGTTTTTTGTTATCGAGTATATTTTTCAACATATTTTTATTCACTTCCGAAAAAACTGGACACCAAGCTATCCCTGGCTATTCTCAGTAATAAGATTATCTCTTTTGAATATTCTTTTTTACATTTACTCAAATTGATTTAACCTAATATTTTTTTATGTCTGTATCAAGATATTTTAATATTGTGATCATTTCAGAAAGTCTTTCTATGTACCAGTATTAGTTACAGGAGATCTTAATTCGTCTCCTGACTCCGATCTTTACGAATTTATAACAAAAGGAGAACTGAAATATGAAAATTTATCACCGAGATTATTAGAAGCAGATATAGGTAGTTCATCTAAGAGGGTATTGGTGACGTCTCGTCTAGGCATAACAGGTTAGTAATATGCTAACTGAAAAAACCTACTTTTTGAGCCTTATAAACCATATTCCAATAACATAATTATTAAATGTTGAAAGTTATCCTTGGAAACTGTAAGATTTTCCAAGAAATTTTCAACAGATATCATTTATAACAATAGCTTCAGATGATAATGATTCTTTTCTTAGATACCTGTCAACGTTTAGAACTACTTCAGATAAGGCAGAACATCGAATCAAATGTGAATGAAGAAAAATGTAGGAATGAATTGGAAAATATCAAAATAATTGGAGACAACACAGTTAAAGTTGCAAAAAAATGTCATTTGGACAGTAAAGGAATTTTGTCACATAGCTTTCGTTTTAAATCCGTTTACAATCATGGCGGAGCTTACATGAATGAAGGAACAACTCATCAAGATGAATGGCTTACAGTGGACTATATATTCTATAGGTGATTTGCATTTTTTCATATTTATTAATTTATTAGGGGAAATCCTCCAGTTTAATACTGAGAAGGCTAAAAGTGAGAGAACGAAACTTTAATAATCAATTCAGGTTTTTGAAATGAATTTCAAAACATTTGTAATTACCCAAAAATATCCAAACCATTACTTACACTGGTATCTTTGTTTACCTATGCATAAAACGATTTACCTTCAATCTGAAAATAGGAACTTGTTTAACAACTCTGCCCCAAGGCAGTATATAAGACCAGGCAAAGAATCAGCTTAAAATAACTGCTACCTTCCTTGACCCTAATTGAATATTCAATTATTTGGAATGGTCATTTAACATTCAACCACCTTCCAGAAATGATTAACTGTAATAGTTATGGAATTTTGTTTTATTGATTGTTTTTATATTTTTTAAACATTTTGTGGTTTTATTATTAATATGTAATATATTTGTCCATGTATATATTTATACTTTTTACAATGCTTTGTCAATAAGAACTCATTCTTCAGAGGAAGTATAATGTAAACGTAAATAGTCCTCTCCCTCTCTTGACTTTTGAATGGAACAAGATTTCAAGATCTGAAAAAATTTATGAAAAAAGGTATAATTTTCAGTAGTTTTTGGTAAAAAGATAATAGTGCTGTATCATTCGACGCCAGGGAGGATGCTATCAACTTTTCTTCAAATAGAAAGGGTGATCTTGTGATAACTCATTTGATAGGTATTTCAATTCTCTATCCAACATTTTTTAATTTTTGGAAATTGGATCAGCCGTTCCTGAGTGAATAGCAGTTTTATATTAGTTCACAGGATTCATAAATGATAAATATATAAAGTTTTAGAAGTAATGTAGCTAAACTAACCTCAGTTAATTCCAGAAAATGTTTAAATTATTACCATTCACTTCCTGACAATAATGAAGTTTGCTTGCAAATTCGATATGGAATGTTTCTGGGATAATTTCGTTAGGGGCACCTCTTATTTCAATCATGAGCTCAAAGTAAACTTTAGGAACCTTGTTTAAATTGAAATGGGTATATTTTTAAGAGAGGTTAATTATTTGGGAAAGAAAGGTTTTGGCTTTCTACTTCTCCATCTTGATACAAAAACATGTGGGAATCTTATTACATTCTAGGTATGAAGAAAGAAGGTAGGGATTTTGAAACCGTAACAATCTTCCAAAGAAAGGAAGGAAACCATCAATTTCAAAAAAGTAATTCTATACAGAAATGTGTAGATCATGCAACGAAGTAACTTTCAGACACAAACTGAAAAAAAAGCCTTCTCGAAACAGCTACTTTCATAAAAACAATGAATTAAATGAAAGAAAAATACTTTAGAAAAAAATACTTTTATATGAACATTGAATTATACAAAAAAAACTTTTCTCTATTCAGTTTGTATTCTAAACATTCGTTTTGGAACTGAACCAGATATTCACAGGATTCCTATACAATATACTAAATGAATGGTAAAATTTCACTTAATGAAACACTGTCATCATCACTAGTAGACATCCGATGTTTCGCCGTAAGACACTTGCCTTAGGGCTATTCAGTACCAATCTGGATAACATTATAAGAAAAAACACAACTCATTCATAAAATTACGACTTTATGTCACGGAATGAGTTTGATCCGCTCATGTCATCGATATCATCGTAATGACATTCATTCGCTTCCCAGCATCCCAGCCAAAGGAATGTTGTTTAAATTGAAAGGGGTATATTTTTAGAAGAGGTCAATTTTTTTTTTGGAAAGAAAGGTTTTGGAGAAAGGTTTTGGAAGGAAGGAAGTAATTGATACCAAAAAAGTAATTCTATACAAAGATGAGTAGATCATGTAAAGAAGTAACTTTCAGACACAAACTGGAAGAAAAAGCCTTCTCGAAACAGCTACTTTCATAAAAATTTTGAATTACACAAAAGAATACTTTCGAAACAAATACACCCTACCATGACATGTGATTCAATTTAATGATTTCTTTGACCTGCACAAAAAAAAATTACTAGATTTTCGAAAGGTTAATGATAGAATCTCCAACAAAATAGTTTTGTAAAATTATTTTCTAAAATGTTTATATGAAAGTATCCGTTTCTAGTTTATCATTCATTATCTACAATTCATTCTATTTCTCTACCGCGACATGATTCAATTAAACGATTGCTTTCTTTGGTCTGCACAAAAAATTTACTAGATTTTTTAATGTTAACATAACTTTTAGAATCTTCACCAAATAGTGTTGTATTTTTTTTATTTCCAGCATGAAAAATGAGAAAAGTGAAGGTAAATTACAGTTACTATCTCGGTATAGGTTACCAACCAAAGATGAACTGGGTGAAGTCAGAATTCCCAACAAACAACTAGGCTCTGATCATTTATCCCTTGTGGCAAAATTCAAATTAGAGTTCTAGATTTATTATTGTAATTATCATCTTTGAATATACTCACTTCTGTTGGATATATCAACTATTTCCAGACCATAATCATCAGTGAAGTATAATTTTGTTGGATGGTTGAGGACGTATTCTTTTGGAAAGGTAAACTTCCAATTATCATTATTACGGTTTAACTGAATGTTAATATTCACTTTGATACAATAAATGACTGTTTGAACCAGATTTTTTTATTACCAACCAAGTTTACTGTATGTAAAGAAATAATTTTTTTACCCCTGACAAATTTTCTAAGGAAAATCACCACAAGGTAATTTAGATAATTATTATTTTTTCATTCGACAATTCTACTCTTAAAATTATTTCTAAATTTCATTCAACAGAAATGGGTATATTTGAAATTATTAAAATATTGATATGAGAAGTTTTTTGTATATATATATTTTTATAATAAAGGGCATAGTAATATTTCTACTTATTACTGGTACATCCCACCATTATCTCTTTTCACTGGTATTCTGTAATATTTTAATCTCTCCATGGAGAGGGAAACCGGTCAACTTAACCCTATATTGCACATAATTTTATTTTGCAACAAAAAAAAACATTACGTATTTTGGCTCAAATAATACATTATTGATAATGAGATGGTATCACTTCCTGAAAAAAAAAGTTTATGAAATGAAACTCATCTTAACGAAAAACAGTCTTGTATTAATTGTTCGTAGATTACAACATAGCCACATCGAAAAAAGCTTATAAATGTCCTAATAATTTAGAAAAACATTTGTTAAGTAACAATAAAAAAAAAATCGAAAACCCATATAATACTTCTGCACTTGAAGACATCAACTAACCAAAAAAAACAGGCAAAACTTGAGATAATTAGCAGACATTTCTTACCTAAGGATAAAATGAACACACAACAGAATGTAATTTATATTCGAGAAATCCAGTGAATTAAAAATATTGAATGAACATATTTCCAATCATTCTGTTTTCATTTCCAAAAATATGGAACAAACGTATATAATAATTGTGATAAGAATTGTACTAGAAATTTCTTGAAACGTATTAGAAAGCATTGCACCCCATGAAAAATTAAAAAAAGATGTTTTGTGCTTTCTAGCCAAACAATATATAATTAAATTATGAATTATGTACAGATCAAGTTATTATATATATATCGTTAAATTAACTGTTTACTCTGTATGATCTTGATTATCCTCTGATTCTAAAATAGATCTTGACTACAGAGCAGAATTTGTCTCAGATTCTGAGTTCACACTCCACGATACCTATACAGTGCAAATATAAATATACCCACCCTCCATTAATTTCAACACAAGATATCAAGGTCGGAGAAAATTTACGTAAAAGGGTATAATTTTTAGTACGGTTTGAAAAGAAAGACAGTAGTGTTGCATTAGAGGTCGCTCTCAACATTTTTTTTTCTTTTTTGAAAAGGGGGGTTTTGTGTGTTCTAAACTTCATTTCATTCCAATAGATGTTTAAATTGGTCACCATTCACTTGCTAACAAACAGTTTGATCTTCATCTTGAAGATGATCACTTGATCGAAAACACGTGTCAAGGTGTTAAAATAACGGTTTCGTGTTGGGAAAAAACTCCAGTAATATTCATACGAAGTATTGAAAAATCAACAATTAATTTTTTAAATTGACGACTGTAAACACTTTCGTGTATCAACTGAAAATAAATATTTATCTATAATTGGTATTTTTTTAAATTCAATTCAATTTACTGTCCCAATAAATGCTTATACTTAGGGACTATAACTAACTGCAGAGTATTATAAAATAACAGAAATGATAGTTTACAATGAACGTAACGTTTCAAAAGAAAAAAAAACAATGAAATGAAGTCAAATATGAAATTGGTTTCAGAAAGTACACCTTAAAAACAAATTCAAGGGTGATAGAAAAAAAATGCAAACTATGAAATTTCACTAATTAGATTTTTTTTCCAATTGATATTTAAATTTTGTAATGGAATCGTTTTTTTATTTTCTCTGGAATTGAATTATATATAATGATCCCATCGACTTTTTTTCCAAATTTTTTAGTCATTTGGGTTCGTCTCGTGGCAAGAATGTGTCCAATTCAAGTTTGATTTCTTTGTATTATTTTTTCCAGAATGAACGAAACGGCTAATTTTTAGTTTATAGAATGAATTTAAGTCCAATAAATAGTTTGGTGGTTTATAGAAGTTTCATGTTGGTGTCAAATATGGTAGTTTATAAATGCTTCTACAGTTACTCCCTAGAAGAGGAAAGCAGAACACCTTCTCTGGGTTTCTCGAAGTTGAAAAAAATAGATGAAAAACACTACTGAGTAATTCGTAGTATTAAAATTTTCAAGTACCAATTGAATAAGTCTATGGTGAAATCTTTTCTTAAAATTCGCTTCCTATTCAATGAATAAGACTACATTATTATACTGAGTATGTGAAAATATCACAAAGTGTTACTCGAATATGTTATGAATTTTCATCAAGTATTGGCCAATGTCATCACATAAAGTGTCGTAGCTTGCTGTAATCAATATATACTTTAAATTGAAAGGGGAATATTTTAAGGAGAGATTAATTTTTGGGAAAGAAATGTTTTGGATTTATACTTCATCTTTATATGGAGAAGTACGAAACATTTCTTTCCCAACAATAGATACTATAAAAGTACACAATGTGCATGCCGCTAAAAACTCCGAAAGAAGTCCCGCTATGATCAAGAAAGTTATATGGTGTGAAGAACCACTATTCCCCATTCATGAAGAAGGTTCTCTTTTTACCTGACGAGCGTGCTTTTGAAGATATGAGGGCTGAAATTTCGCCATTTAAAAGTCTCTAGAACAGTCCAGAATATTTGAGAGTATTCCACAGCACTTCAGAACATTCTGGAATATATTCGGGAATATTTTGGAACTTTCGGGAACATCCCAGATCATTGTGAACCATACGAAGCCTTTTTTGTATGAGTGGCACTATCCATTGGTAGGTTTATATAGCAAGAGGCATCTACCTCATAGAATCCTGCTTTTCTGGCAGTCAATTATATGTAGCTTGCTTTCAAATAGGAAATTCGAAAAATTTGTGCATGTTTACGCTGGAAAACAAAAGTGAAAAAATGCTGTCTGTAGACAAGTATTATTGTTGGAAATAAATCAAAATTTCGAACATGGATTCTTTGAATTCTGAGAAATTATCTCATAATTTCAAAGAATAATTCACTTCTTGCGACAGCATCATATCATGGGGGTAACTACTGATTATTTCACACAGTATCTTATAGAATCGGTACTTTTACAAATAAAATGCACCTCTGTTAGTCTTTGGTTACCGATTATAATTTTTCATTTTAGATTAAATTAAATCCTTATTCAACATACAAGTGAGTCATTTCAGTTTTCGTATGTAAAACTAGTTCATTAATAGTTTGTAAAATATTTATTTCTATCTATTTATAACGAACAGGAAAGTTTTCATAATTACAGAGACAAAATACAGTTTTTTTTACTTTTACACTTTGCAATAAAAAAAAAGGTAAAATGGTTAGGTTAGGTTAGACTACAAGAAAAAGTAACTCCCAAATTTTTACACTGGAAAAGAAAATCAAAGTTTCGAACATGACAATGTTACTATTCAATAATACTTACCCCCTTTCAAACCAAGTTTCAAAATGTATATGATTTGTAAAGCAGAAAAAAGGATATGAATGAATATTCGACAAACTACATATTCAATTTGTGCCACTCAATCAAATATCACTTTAACAAAATTCCAAATATAAAGTCTTTTGTTTCTTGATAGTAAATGCTTTTCAATTTCGCAACTAACCATTCAAATTGACCTCAAAAACAAGTTAACAACAGGAATACAAAAAGAAGAAAATCAAATTAAGAAATATGAATAAGTTCTATATTAGAGAGGGGCGTCATCTATGGGATGACCGTTTTGAGAACCTCGTTTATCTTTCATATTTGAGAATTGAGTCGATCCCACAGAGGGCGTCTTCGTAACAGGAGATGTCATAGCCCTTCTTTACTTAGGCTTGTCCTTTAAGGACAATCGAGTCCAGCGATGCTTTTGTGGTTCAGCCAGCACCACTGATGAGACCTATGGCAGGTCAAAATAGCACTGTCTGGTGTTGGATCATAAATGTGCTGTGTTTGGGCTATGTTTTTTTAACTACTTGCCTTGCAGAGAAAGCTGCATTGAAAGAGAGAGGACGAATCTTGTCGGTGGTTGATGTCGAAGCTTGGCTTTGCAACTGATCGCCTTGAGGAGCCTCGTTTATCCTTGATATTTGAGGACTAAGTTCTCTGTCGATCCCATTGATGGCGTCTTCATAAGGGGAGATGTCATCGCCCTCACTAACTTAGACTTGGTCTTCAAGTACAGTTTAAAAAAAATACGTTTAAAATATGTTTTTCCCGTTAACCAGCTATCGCACCCCTACAAACGACAAACCTCAGAAGTCGAAACTTGTGCGAGCTAAGAACTAACGAGGTCTTACCTTTTAACGTGTGATTCTTAACACGGGTTGGACGATAGCAAGTGAAAATCGAGCGTTCAGCTTGCGGCTTGAACCATCGATCGATTGACTGAGTGAACAAAGCACCCACGTCGGACCACCCGGCTACCGAGTCCAGCAATGCATTTGTGGTTCAGCCTAGCACTACTGATGAGACCTATGGCGGGTTGAAATAGCGCTACCTGGTGTTGGATCACAAATGCACTGTTTTTGCTATGTTTTTTAACAGGTTTCATGTTGTTGCCAAGTTCATATCAAATGTTAGTGACGTCACGACCATCGCTCTTCCTCGATTATGAAAAAAACACCGACAAAAAATTGTAAAAGACATAAAATGGGCTATTATTATGCATGTACTTTTCACCTATGCGGTTATACAATTTCAGTGGAAAGTTCCATGGTCAACACTGATGAAAATGGAAGCTAATTGGGGTATAATTAACCTTAACATGGATATTCAGCTGAGCAGTATGGTATCAAAATATCACTTATTTACTTTTTGGAGTTTAAATCTCTACCTAAAAAACTATCTAATGATATACCATCACTTATTATCACAATTTACATGGGAGTCATAAGAAATCAATATGCTTTATGATTTCACTTGTACATTGAATAGGTATTGACAACGGTTTTAAACCACTAAAAAAAGTAACAGGATTTGAAAACAAATTAGTCACAAATCCCAATAGAGATGCACACAGTCTCTCATTGTATAACAAAAGTAAATAATAAATATAAAATGGCCCGAACGGACATGCCCAAAAATGTTTTTCAGATGGGAGACCTCAAGTTCTATCGAGTTATGATTTTTTCAATGTGTCCATGTTTTTCGACCAGGCTGGCTCAAATGTTTTTTTTCGAGTTTTCATCGATATTTTTTGTTACATGATCCTTATGATATGATACGAGAAGTTGACTTTAGCTTGTAAAAATGTGAATTCTTTAATATCGATGAACATTTTCGTAAGGTAATTTCAGAGCATATTATTCATCAAGATCATGTAAGAAAAAAATATCAAAGACTACTCCTCTGATAAAAATAAAAAAAGTCGGTTCTGCCAAAATTTTCAGAGATTCTGAAAAATTCATAACTTGGAAACTCCAATAAGTCTCACAGCATATATGGTGGTGATTCTGATAGGTCTTGGGGAATCCTATCTAACAAAAATTTGTGGACGTCTCCGTTAGGGCTGCCATGTATATATAATTAGACACAACTAATTATCTGAATGGGACTTCATTATGTGTGTATTTCGAGATTCTACAGAACTGATATATAATTAAACAGTAAGAGTATTTATCTAATGAGTCTTACCTAAAACCTCATGATGACGTTAAACCAACTATCCAAAACTGTATAAAATAATTGTAACAAAAATATAGAAATTTAAATAGAATACCTTCCCAAAAATTCCAAAAGGATAGCAATTATAAAATTAGATATCACAGACAAAACATGGCATTAATTTTCTCAAACCATACATTAAAAAATAAAATCGACTCGAATCAGATCCGTGGAATGCAAAAATACCACAGCCATAATTTTACATCAACAAAAAAAAACAAATCAGTTCTTTGAAGTATGTTCATTGTCTGTACATGCCAAACATATTTTACGGATAATTAATGGTAGTATCCCAAGAAGTGCCAGTTCTGTTAAAAATATAGGACATGAACAGATACTTTCAGATACTGATTGTTTCTTTTTCGAAAATGTTGTCAAAGCACAAACACAAATATATTCTTTCAAATAAACTAATCATTAATAGAGGCTTAAAACATGTGGAAGATGCAATTGAGTGGTGGGGATCACAATTATTCTCATTTCATTTTTTATTATCAAATGTCTGCCGGGAAAATTTAACAAGAATGTCCAAATACAGAAACCGTCAATTTTTTAGTGAGGAGTACATAAGCAAAAAGCCTTTAGTTGATGAAACTGATAGAGGTCCTATAAAGTTGCATTGAATAGTGAAATTGGCAATGTGCTAGATAAATCAATGGCTGGATTGTTGATACTAAGGAAAAATATTTAATTTTTGAATTTCAAATTACCTATATTCAGATTCCAGAGTACTCGGAGGTTTCAGATTGAAAAATACAATAATAATGCTAGGTCTTTATTTTTTCAGATCATGTCATTCGTTAAATCTTCTACTTTATTTGATATAGAGGGTAAATTCACTTTATCTACAGATAACACTTCAATTTTATGGCATGAAAGTAATACTACTGAACTTCACCAGATAATGATTGGTGTGAGGCAAATCTCTCAGCATTCAATATTTAAAAAACCAATATATTATCTTTTAATTGTAGTGTGGATGATATTCCCTCAGCTTCAAATGCTAGTGTAATTGAGAATACATTATGCAACAAATTTCTTGGTATATTTATTGACAAAAAACCCAAATTTGGGAACCACATTCTCTTGCTGAATAAAAAACTCTCGTCTGGATGCTATGTATGCAGTAAGAATTATATGTGACCAAATAGTATTACATGCACCTTTAGCTGTGCATTATTCATTGGTAGAGTCTCAGTTGAGATATGGGATTCCTTTCTAAGGACTCGTTTAGAGTCTGTCTTTGTCCTTCATAAGAGAGCATTAAGATTTTTTGTTAAAGGTAAAGCGGCGAGGTTCTTATATCCCTCTTTTTGTGGAAAGCAAAATTCTGTCGTTATGAGCGTTTTCATTTTAGAGACAGTGTGTTTATAATAAACAAAAATTTTGAAGTTCCCTCAACTACCTCTAACTATGTCACACATCAGACGTCACTCATATCAACCTTGATTGAAAATTCAGAAATATACAATGGTCTGAAGATGTATAATTTCGTCTACCAATTTATTTGAAATGTCTAGTAAACTATAATGAGTTCAGAAAAGCTACCAAAGATTTTCTTAATGGTATATCCTATCAAAGTTCGCAAGAATTTTACAATAACTTTAATGAGATGTCTGTAGATATGTAAGTGATCTTATCTATTCACTTTTAGTTTTATAGTACATTGTATATTTCAAGAAAATGTAAAAAAATATGGGGAATTTTAGAATTGCGCATGTATCAATTTGTTTTGTTCAAGTGTCACTTTATTGTGAGATTTTCACTGAACAGTTTACAAAACTGTTACACGTGTTTGGCTATAAAATAGTTTCTTCAGCATGATCACGCCCGTTCTTACAGTTCACTTCAAGCTTTAGGGGTAGTATTCTATTGTATAGTATTTTTTATTTGACAAGTTCGACTCCTGGTTGCTTTAGACTGGGAGCACACAGGCCTTACGATCAAGCTCGACTGCTGTGCGTTGAAGTTGACACATCGCATTTCATTGATGCTCAGAAACGTGTTTAAAACATAGTAGATGAACAACTGCACTCGATAAATGTTGCTAATGTTGCCATTTTATGTATCTTGTTTCAATGTATTTATGGAAAAATAAAATAAAGAATCATTGATGGGAGAATCATCCCATGAACAGTGGGAGATATTTTTATTGGTTATTGATTTTCAAATCCCAAATACAGAGGCATTTATCTACCTCAATAATAAGTAGATCAATCTCTTTTATTCAACTATCTAATAGACATAAAACATAACGTAACCACAACAACTCAATTGCTTGGCAGAGCAATGACCAGTTGCAACAAGGATCGTGTTATAATCAACTTCTAAGTGTAGTTAGTGATACATTATTGCTGATGTATTTCAGCGACGCCCGGCACATTTAAATGCCGGGCGTTGGAAACGCACTTTGTTTAAATACTTTATTCTTGCAGCTAGACACTCGTCTGCATTGGCTCATTATTATCAATGTATTTTAGCAAAGAAAGTCTTACCGCATTATTTGCAGTGTCTTGAACCGTAAGCCTGTTACCACCTCTAAAAAAATCCGAATTTACCTTCTGAAAGATTATTGAAAAAAAAAAAAATATATA
>WOGL01000756.1:2517-13306 GCA_015342145.1 Leptinotarsa rubiginosa
GAATATAATAAGTGTGATTCGGTAAGGAGAAGGATTTATTATTGGTGAAAATATTTGTGCTTGTAACCGGAATAATCGGTGAAAATGAAATCAAAACATAACCTGAAATTATAAATAGCATCTTTCTCGAAATAGTTGGATTGACCCATTGTTGATGTAAAAACATGTGTCCGTCCTACCAGCTGACTATTTCTATATTAAATCAAACACATCTTCAGACTTAAAAATGCTTTGTGTTAGTGTTGAAAACCGTTATGTTAAATAATGTCGTTGAAACGCAGTAAAACGAAGAAAAAAAATTAAATGGGCGCGTTGGAATTACCGGAGTTTCGATATATTATTTTCACGTAATATGCGAATCGTAAACAATGATCAAAACATAGACCCAGTGCACCCGAAAATGTCCGAAGATTTTCACAATGGAAACAACTCAAAATTATTGAATTGCGTAAAAGGGGTTTCCTATTTCAGTGAGATAAACCACGTAGAAGCAGAAACTAGCGATGAAGAAGTCGTCGTAGATCATATGTACGCTACAAATACCGAAAATGGCGAGAAAAACAACATAAACGAAGAAAATCCGCCATTCAGCTGTCAAACAGCCGAAAGTGAGGTTAGGTTCATCAAAGAGTGGCTCATCTTACATACTGACCTGATACAACAACAAAACGATGATATTATCGATAAAGACAGGGAAATCCACATTTTGCGAAAAGAAAATGAAATGGTAAGTTCTGAGTGATGTAGTTCACAATGCGGTAAAAGGCAGTTTTTCTTTCAATTTCCAGTGGCATCATAATGAATATTTGGTTTTTTAGCTCAAAGAGCGGATAAACTGTTTAGAAAAAGGAATACCTTATCAGCCAGATAAGTCTTCCAACCAGAAAGTTTCTGCAGAGGAAATTCTGGAAGATATGACCCAAGGTCCTTGCGAGGAAGAATCAAAAGAAAATATCCAGTTATTCGAGGAGCAGTATTACAGTGACGATGGTTGTTCTTTAGAAATAGTCGACTATCAAGACGATCACGCGGACTTGAGTGTCTCCGAATCTCAAATTAACAATAGTGTTATCGAAACCCCCAAAGACCATTCGTTAGATTTAGAAAATAGTGTTAACGAGCTCAAAGACGAAGACCACTCGCTAAACGAAGTAGGAGATAACTGTTACAAACCTGAGAGTGACATATTAAATTGCAGTGATTCCTTTTCTAATTATAATTTCACCATTAATAATATTTGTGACTTTGATCCAATGAAAAACTTGAAAATGAGCATCAGGAGGAAAAGAGTCACCAGTAATTCTTCTGCGTTGTCCCATAATGAATCTGTGAACCTGGAAGAAAAGGAAGCGCCCAGGCGACTGAAGAAGAAAAAGCGACGTAAGTAATAACTTTATAAATCTCACTTTTTGTCATTCAATTTCCTATTATTCGAAAATAATCTTGTCCTCAAATCTGAGATATGGTACAAGTTTTTTAGCGCCAGCTGTTTTATTATCATGGAAGTTTTCTACTATACCTTTCTAATAAAAGTTGCCTCCTCCAGGAAAGTTATAAGATGCGAGTATAGATGGCGTTACGGTTGCTTTATGGTAGTTTCAAAATATTTGTTCATAGAGGGAGTGTAGCTTTACTTTCAAAATATATATTCATGTACTGCTACTAGATGGCGGCACCTGTAAGAATTGGAGTAATTGCATAAAATAATTAGTTTCATTGGAGAATACTGAATGCTAAATAAATGAAGATACAATCTAGAGACAACAGCTACTTTACATATATTATAGGAAATTATGGATACCTCAAATTATCCTCTGATAGATGTTTTTTTTTTCTAATAATGATCGTTTTTTATTGTAAATTGAACATACTGAAATAAAAACAGTATAACCTCAAAAAAATCTAATTGAATTTACTGAATCTAGTTTAAGCTACTTAAGTTAGGTTTAAATTCATTTTGAAACTACCACGAATCACTAATCCTTGCAGTAAATGATTTTTCTTTCTTTTTGTTCTATTAAAAGATAGAAAACAACATTACTTCTGCAAATTCAACATAGACATGTGAGCTTTTGAATTTCACGCGATTCTACTGATTGTTAATTAATTTTTTTCGTTGTTTGTTTCATAATACTTGTTATTCTATTTTATTCCCTCCGTAATGTATGTATGTTTCTTTGAATCATAGAGAAGATTTCAAGAATGTTTCTGCAATTTTGCAAAATGTTGTTGAGTTGAAAAAACATGGTACTTATTTCATTTAATTGATTGGTATTTTTATGGTTTATGATTTCTTTGTGTTTTTTATATTCCATAAACAGAAAAATAAATAAATTTTGTACAGCTGTAAACGTTGTTAACTCTCCTTTCAGAAAACTTGTAAGTTAGTAATACATAATAGGAATGTTTGTTGTTTCTCAAAACTTATTTCGTACTTTACCACCTGAAAAATTCAAGTCCAGAACCATCAATAGGAAATGAGTTTGAGAATATTTTCCACTATCTGTCGATATGAGAAAACATCTCAATTTTTCAAATATTTTAACATTTTTCTAGAACTGATGAAATGAAAAGACTTCTAAAATTATATAATATTTTTCTGCATCATTTTTCCAGGACCAACTAAAAATGCCAAATTCTTGACATCCAGTGAACCATTTGTTACCCAATCCCATGAAGTTAGCCTGGGCATCTCTCCTGGTGAAAGAGATGTTACGGAATGTTTGGCAGCATCACTAGAGGTGAGTATTTTTTTATAAAGTATTCACTTGAAATTTCAGGAGCACATATTTATTCACATGGAGTGGTTAAAAAACCCTTATGATATTTATTTCAATATTTAGACAGGTTTTAGTGCCACAATTAGGGAAACTTAAGAAACCAAGATGTCATGTTGACATAGTGCTTAAGTTTTGATAAAATTACTTACAATGTCAGTGAGATTGTTTGCATATGGTGGAAAAGTTATCATGTATATATACAAAAATATTTAGGTAAAGTTGACAAATAATATCTTGGCAAAAGGTTGAACCGTTTTGGTAAAATAGTCATTCATGAATATTACAGCCAATAATTGAAATAACAATTATTATTCTTGAAATATTTGCAAATGCAGTAATGAATAAATGAAAATATTTGAAATTGAAGTTTATGGTTATAATTTTTCAAGGTTAAACTACCAGTGGTGCCAATACACTCAGTTGTGGCAACTCAAAAATCAATATCATAGAACACAAAATTGAAATGTATTCATAAATCACCCAAAGGAAAGGAAATTCAGAGCTGTCCTAATTCTTTTTGATTACATTGAAATTTTATTCATTCAATTGTGTTGAGATTTACAATATGAAGTGTAATTTTTGAATTTAAATAATGTTTGTACTAACGTTGAAAATATAGTTTAGAAAATTGAGAGGATTGTAGTATGGTTTTGACTTGACTTTCCATAATTTTCTTGATCCAAATGCAAAAGATAAGAATATATCTCACTTAGATGATTGATATCAGTTTTCTTATTCAAGCATGAAGGTGATTGTGAGATGAAGGCCATCTCTAAAAAGGTTCTTTTGTATTCATTATATTTCTGTTGCCAATAATTTTTGTGCCATGGAAGTTCATAAAATTTTCTTAGTTTACGTGAATACTCAAAGCACATCTTTATGGCTTATGGTCGTGTTTTTTCATTTAGGTCCCCAGATGGCGCCACAAAATCTACGGTAGTTTCTATACACTGGAAGGAACGGAAAACTTGGACGATGAAGTCTTCAATAAAAGGCATATGCGACCCGAGTATGAAGAAAGGCGACGGAAAAGGTATATTATTCCGAAGTAGTTCAAATTTTTGCAACTGCTAATTCTTACTGTAATTTTCCAGGTGGGATTTTCAAAGAATACGTGAGCAGCGAGTGATAGAAAAATTGAAGCAGCGCCAAGATAGGGTCGGATTGGGATCGAAACCAGAAGAAAACGAACCTGTACAGTCTCTGTGGCCAAAAGTTGAAGATGTGAAGTTCCTCGAGATAGTCGATGAATTACCTGTATCAGCTTTTGGCCAACCCATTCCAAGAATCAACAAAAGGTTAGTATGAATTGTATGAATAGCTGTATAAAATCCACTTGTTCACGCCGGCACTTAGGCCGTAGCAAACCAGATATTTTCTGCAACAGAATAAAATAGCCTTAACGTAATAGCCAACAAACTTTTTATAAGAAAACTACTGACTAGTAAGTGGTCAATTGTTGAAATGAAAACTATTTCTCTTGTACATTTTTTAAAAAAATTCTCTAATGTGTACTTATCAACGAATGATTTATTTTCCACAGCGAATTTGAGCTGCCGTGGATGAAGGATCCATCGCTGTTGTCAAAAAAACCTCACTCAAGAAAATCGACGTCGAGAGGGAGGCGCTCGAAAAGATAGAATTAAGTTAAAACATCGTACCTGGAACTTTTAATGTATATCTTGAGAAATAGATCAAGGAACAACTCAGTGCGGTTCAAAAGTTGTATATATAGTTGTATATAGTAGTACTGTTAGATTATTCTACGACGTTTCGAGAATTTCTTGTTCTGATTATAGTTTTTGTGGGCGTACAAGTTTTCGGCAGGCGAGGAAGAGAATGAGAGTATTTAGCAGGAAATCTTGTTTTCGACAGACACGATTTTTTTGAGGGCATTTAAATTTCATCGAGATTTTTGCGTATGGGTTTCGTAGATCCGCTGAACGATTCAAGATGATGAATTATATTGGAAAAAAGAAATTTACCCGAATCTCACTTTTTTTTTAATTCATAGGATCTGGAAAATTTGACTTGTCAGCGGATTTGCAGCGAAGCTTTTCAGGTATCCCCGGTGATATTGATTTTGATTAGGTGTGTCATACAAGTGAATCGAAAGCACTATGAAGATGAAGCTCTTTCATTGAATTTTTTTGTAGGTTTCCAAACTTCATCAATATTTGGAAGGTTAGCAAATGTTATATGCACAGTAAAGTAATACAGAGAGATGAAATGTTTGGAGGTTACATTTTTAGAGAAATATATATTGGTTCTTCGGGAGGTATAAAAAGGCCACACATTTTCTTAAAAATAAAATCTAATGAACTCCGAGTACAAATACAGAATCTAGCAGTATTCCCAGATTGTAATCGAAATTTAATAATAATGATTTTGTCGAGTTCTCACTTCAATATCGGAAATTTTTGTTAAATTCCGACTTTATAATTAAAATTTGGTGATAAACAGAATAACTTAAAAAATATAATAATTTAAATAAATTTCCGAGTGTAAAGTTTTGATACAATGAAATTCTGAGTTCATTGTCGAAATTATGAGATTGAAATCGAAATTCAACGATGATAATTTTGTTAAATTCTGACTTCAATTTCGGAATTTTTTGTTGAATTACAGTAAACTCAGAACCAAATTCTGGAAAATATAAGAAAATTAATATAGATAAAAATAAAATTCAATATTTTCCGAGTTTTCTGAATTTCTTTTTTGAGCCTTTATCAAATTTAATTTTTTATTGGTTCTCATAGATTTCTCATTGCTTCATTTTGTTGTATTGTGAAAAATGTACTTTGTAACGTTTCAAATATAATCTGTTTAACTTGTATTTATATAATAAAGCAAAACGTGGACTGAAATCAAAGTTGAAATTCTACAGTAGCCTGAAATTCATGGCCTTCCCACCATGAGAGAACTTGAGTGGTGTCGCAGATCATCTTGCTTTCCTCTAATAACGGCATTCTTGAGGTTTGTTAGAGAAGATTCTATCGACACTTGCCACAGTCCTTTCCTTTGCGATTCATAGGTTCATATGTTCCACTGAAGTCATACAGTCTGCTATCAAGGGCAAATGCCTTGGATCCACTTCGATTACATGAATGTCAAACACATCTTTAACTATCATCCACTATCATTTTTATGAAGCTTTTATACCAAATGGCAAATTGATGTACATCATTACAGTATAGTCGATGAAGAGCCAGGAGGGCGTAACGTTCAAACCTTTCGACAATTTCAACATTAATGAGAATATCCAGCCTTTCCTCACCCTGCCACTCAACATTGAGAAAGTGAAGACTGTCAGAGAAGCGCCTAAGGTACTCGTCTCCAAGAACAGTTTAGAGGGACTGACTTCGTCGAAAATAAATTTTGCATCTTAAGTTTTTCGAATACAGACATGACCGTTGCACGAAGATTATCAAGGCTTTGGATTTTGAATTCGACTTGAAGATTGATTCAATCAAAAATTCGGTTGGGTGTAATTTCTCTTGTAGTTCAGAGGCAATCCAAATGTTACTTCAACACCATAAATATATTTAGGTTTCTTCCAAGTAATTCTGAGCAAAATTATGGGACTGAACCACTGACTTTAGTTCAGTTTGCTTAATTTCGTATCAACGTTTCCTTCCAACTCCTCATTATCCGAATCTGAAGCTTCCTTCTCCTCGTCTTCAGGTTCTGAACCATTCATGGTTTCCTTAAATTTGTTAGTTGTTTTGCATCTGCACCAACCTCTACTTTATCTTCGAAGATACTCACTTGCTCCTTTTGGTTCCTCATCTGCTTTTCCCCTTTATTGTCCTCTCCTGTATCATATGGTGGGGGACCTGGTAAAAGTAAAAAGGTAACATAAATAAAAATATAATTCAGTAGTTTTCGAGTTTGAATTCGATAAAATTCTCTGGCATAGTCAAAATTTTACCGAGTTGAAACTTCAAACTCGAAAACTAATGAATTGTATCTTTATTTATATTATTTTTTATTTTTACCGGGTCCTTCAACATATGATACAGAATTTCCTTGGTGAAATGTTTTCAGCAATCAGGAAATATACCAAAATCAATAGTCACCCCGTTACGATGAATGAATCTAGAAATGAAAGAAGTACTGCCAACACAGGGGAGGACAATGAAAAGCAACCGACAAATTCAAGGAAACCAGGAATGGTTTAGAACCTGAAAAGGAGGATAAGGAGGCTTCAGATTCGGATAATGAGGAGTTGGAAGGAAATAATGATACGAAAGACGCCGAAGAAGTACAACAAAAAGGTGCAAATTTTGCTCAGAATTACGTGAAAGACAGCTAAAAATTTTTTGGTATGAAGTCGGCATTTAACAAATTTGTATCGTGAATTTCCGACTTCAGTTTCAGAATACTGTGAAATTTTATTTTGATTTCTGAATTTAATTGTAATAAAACTCCAAATTCAATTTGAACTCGGAATTTATACAACATCAAATTTGAAACTCAGTGAATAAAAAAGTAAGTATAAAAATTGTGAATAATGAAAATAAAATTGACTGAATTTCAGTTTTAAGTCGGAATTAAATAAAGTTTCAGCTCCCTAGTCTGAATTTAACAGTAGTCGGAATTTAACAATAATAATTTTATTATATTCCGACTTGAATTTCGGAATTTTTGATCAAGTTCTTGCTTTAAATCCGGAATTTTCCAACTCGAAACTCAGTGAATAGAAAATAAGTATAAAAATTGTAAATAATAAAATATAAAAATAAAATTGACTGAATTTCGAGTTTGAAGTCGGAATCAAATAATTTTTTTGTTGAATTTTGACTTTGAACCTGGAGTTTCATTAAATTTTTGCAAAAAATGTTTTATCAGTGATTGACTCAATTGATACTCACAAAAATATATCGACAAAATATATATTGTGATTCTGAACCTACTTTTTTTGGTATGATTAGTTGCGTGTTGTTTTTTTTTTGTCGTATCATCTTCTTTTTTCACACTATATTCCAAAAATGGGGGTATCTTGAAGGTAAATGCAAATTAGGCAAAGAAGATACACTACTGGATATTTTTACTTATACCACTGACGTTTCGGAAGCTTCTCGCCTCCTTCAGGACAATTGTGTATTTCTGGTAGATATATAATTTTCCACTAAGTTTGTTTCTTTCTCTTATTAATTGCGATTTTTTAAACTAACAAAAAACCAAGTGCATCTTGAAATAATTGGTAAATTGAATATTCAGAGAGGAACTACTTCATACAACTTATGAATGTTGTGGCACAATTTGAATGTCAGGAGTTGGGTTAAATATATTTGACAATGGCACACTGTAACAAAAAAATAGCCACAGTTTCTAATAAACAACTCGGAAGGCCTTAATTTCTGAGCCCGTCTGCGAAGACTTCGTCGTCGACCTTCATGACAATTTGTATAGTATTTATTCCCAAAGTAAGTTGATACATATTTTTCTAGAATAGACACGTAGGCAGAGAAATGAAGTATTCGACTCGACTAATGTAAGGGTGGGGCAGTCTCAGAATCCACCTTCTTGACCAATAATAATGATTTACTTGCAAACTGACGGTTCACCGTTGCTCGTGGAAGTGAGCTTTGAGCTGCTCCGCACCGCTGTGTTTGTACATTTAGGTTTTAGTTTCAATGTGATACAAGATTTTAGAAAAGTTTGATATTATTTTTATAAGTGAGAAAAAGTTTTGGTCAGCAGTGTACTTAGGATTAATCAGCGCATTGTACATTGCCACTGTTTTTTTTTTCGATTTTTGTTCTTATTACACTATTCACCAAGAGGACAGTTTTTTATTTCGTCTTTTGATACAGATGTTGAATTTGTGTATCTAAGTGTAAGAGGTTATTCAAAAGTTGAAAAATTTCTAGAAAATTTCGATAACTATCACATCAGATTTTAGATGATCAGGTAAGAAAAAATCTAAACTGGTCAAGTCTGGATATCTTGGAGGCTACTTGGTAGGTCCTCCCCTTATAATCTAATTATTGTTATACTGGACCATGACCATTCCAGAGTCCGTTTCAAATGAGTGAGGTTTGAGTTTTCTATAGATCTAACCAGCATCTTCATGAGAGAAGTTATCACGATCACTGATCAAGTTTGATGTATTTTGTCACAAAGAACTAACTTCAAACGTAGTATTTTTTACCCAGCCCAGTACAACTGTAGTGAAAACTGCAGAGAGACAGGCAGCAATTCCCTGTTCAATCTATCAAATTTATTCTTCCAAGGCTGTCAGTTGCGAAACCAAGAGTTGTGGTAATCAAATTCCTCGCGTCGCTGGATTTTGACGAAACAAAAAAGGTAGGTTTCAACAGCAGGGTTTCTATGCATCTTCATTTCCCATTGTAATTGGTTACGATGTAAAGGTCTCTACCTACACCTCGATGTTTGGATCTATCAATAATTAATAGATGTCAAAACAGCACTACAGAAAACTATAAATGAATAAAAGTAATTGTGCGACAGGTATCGCCACTATGTAACAAAACTGATGAGTGTAATTACGATGAATAGCTGACAGTACACGAAAAATGATTGTGAATCAATGATTTTGGAAAAATCACAAATTGGGATTCTCATTTTGGGAAAATTATTGATTCCTTTAATCGGATTTCCACGTGTTCGTTTCCACTCAGAGTATCACGTGTTCGTTTCAACTCTGATTTTCACGTGTTCGTTTCTAATCGGATTTTCACGTGTCCTTTTCTAATTGGATTTTCACGTGTCCGTTTCTAATCGGATTCCCACGTGTACATTTCGAATAGGATTTTCATGTGTCAGTTTCTTATCGGATTTTCACATGACTTGTCTAATAGAATTGTCACGTGTCCATTTTCTAATCGGACTTTCACGTCTTCTTTTTACTAATCGGATTTTCACGTCTTCTTTTCTAATCGGATTTTCACGTGTTCGTTTCGAATCGGACTCTCATGTGTTCTCTTCGAACCGGATTTTCACGTGTCATTTGCTTATCGGATTTTCACGTATCCGTTTTTAATTTGATTTTCACGTGTTCGTTTCTAATCGGATTTTCAGGTGCCTTTTTCAAATTGGAATTTCATGTGTTCTTTTTCCAACCGGATATCACGTATAGAATTTTCACGTGTCCGTTTTCTAATCGGAATTTCACGTTTCCAACCGGATTCTCACGTGTTCGTTTCTAATCGGATGGTCTTATGTTCGTATCGAATCCGATTGTCACATGTTCGTTTCTAATCGAACTGTCACGTGTCCGTTTCTAAATCGGATACTCACTTGTCCATTTCGAAAAGAATTTTCATGTGTCCGTTTCTTATCGGATTTTCACATGACTTGTCTAATCGAATTTTCACGTGTTCGTTTCGAATCGGACTCTCTTCGAATCGGATTTTCACGTATCCGTTTCTAATCGAACTGTCACGTGTTCTTTTCTAATCGGAATTTCACGTGTTCGTTTCTAATCGGATTGTCACGTGTTCGTACTGAATCGGATTGTCACGTGTTCGTTTCTAATCGGATTTTCACGTGTCCGTTTCTAATTTTCACGTGTCTGTTTCTAATTTTCACGTGTTCGTTTCTAATCGAACTGTCACGTGTTCTTTTCTAATCGGATTTTCACGTGTCTGTTTCTAATCGGATTCTCACGTGTCCATTTCGACAAGAATTTTCATGTGTCTGTTTCTTATCGGATTTTCACATGACTTTTTTTCGAATCGGATTTTCACGTATCCGTTTCTAATCGAACTGTCACGTTCTTTTCTAATCGAAATTTCACGTGTTCGTTTCTAATCGGATTGTCACGTGTTCGTACTGACTCGAATTGTCACGAGTTTGTTTCGAATCGAACTTTCACGTGTCCGTTTCGAATTTTCACGTGTCCGTTTCTAATCGAATTTTCACGTGTTCTTTTCTAATAGGAGTTTCGTGTGTTCGTTTCCAACCGGATTGTCACGTGTTCGTATCGAATCGGATTGTCACGTGTTCGTTTCCGATCGAACTTTCACATGTCCGTGTTCATA
>WOGL01000757.1:0-13345 GCA_015342145.1 Leptinotarsa rubiginosa
TTAGGTTAGGTTAGGTCCAAAGTGAGTGGGTCTATTCGACCCTCCACCGCAACCCGCAAGGGTTTATTGTGGCTCACACCTATTCTCACTCGGCCAAACAAACCCAGCTTCTTAATGAAGCCGATTAATTACTATCCATTCAAAATTTGAAAAGGCAGGACCGTAACCGTAACTTATGTTTTGCAGTCCTCAACGCAAAACCAATTGATACAATATCTTATATGCCTACATTTTCTTCTGTCATAGTGTCGGATCAGCTCATAATAATAATAATGACTTTTGTTTGAAGATGATTGACAATGTTTCATGGTGAATTTCATCAGTTTGTACTTCCATTGTCTAATATGATATAAAATGATATGAAATTCCTGAAAGAATCAATAAAATTTAAATGAATTGCTAGAAATAACAATTATTATATTAATTCGGTGTTTTTTTGCTCAATATGACTGTTATTTTCAGCTATTCATTTCAATTTCATTGATCCTTTCAGGGATTTCAAATCATTTTATATCAAATTAGACAATGGAAATCGGAGTTAATGAAATTCAATAATAATAACCTAGGATAACATTCACTCAAACAAAAACATGTTCACAATTATCAGTTTCAATTTTACCTTAAGATAACACAAAACAAAAATGCGACTTCAATCTCAAAAGTATTTCACTACGTGAAATAAAATCAAGGCTATTGTTCCCCATTAGGCTTGTCACATCGGTATGCGAGGCCGCTTGAATTTATTTTGCCGCGCGATAGTTTCAAGATATTCAAACAGTATGGTTTACAGGCCAATTATATTATGCATGGAATGCCTAGAGTAACTGACGCCTTCAATTTTATGAGGATTAATATTTAATTACCACTTAGTATGTGACCAATACTTTGAATATTGAAAGGTATTCGGTAAGCTATCCTCAAAAGATATATTTTGCCATCACTGACTTTTCCGTAGACCTATAAAAAAAGAACAATATGTAGTGAATTGTTTTATAATATTAGGGAGTATTTTTTATGGAAGTTGGCAGGATAGATAACATCGTCATATTTCGACAAAAAATGTTCACAAAATATATTTGAATTATACCTTCCTCTTGAATTGGGAAAATTCTTATAAAAATCCGTTCGGTAAATTTCGAGTTTATCGCGCTCAAACAGACAGACAGATGCAATGTGGGGACAAAAAATTGGGATTTTGATCGACTCTTAATAACAAACTCTAAGAAATGACCAGAGTTTATAATTTATAGGAAGAATGTCAGTAGGTACTTTCAGATATTCGTGACAGGTATCAACAATGTCTACAACAAAAAATAGGTGAAGAAAGATGCGATATTGAGAAAAATATTATCATAAACTTAGCTAAGAGCGAGGGCTATTTTTCAAAATCATATACTTGATGAGTTAATTGAAATACATGAGTTCAGAGATTGTTTTGTAAGTCTTCGACTTTCATCATAAAAAAAGACCGAATTCTTTTTTGTAACATATGAATCGAAACAAAGTAAATATTTCCACAAATATGAACAAAAAAATTCCTTTCAGAATTGCGAAAATCTCTTTATAATCTGTACTTGAGTATGCAGATCCAGATAACACCAAATTAGTTGGTAAAATGCGCGTTGAAAAGAGTTATGTTGTATAAAAGAAGTATTTCTGATACTAGATACTAGAGTTTGTGTCTGAAAGTTACTTCTTTGCATGATCTGCACATTTATGTATAGAGTTACTTCTTTTAAAATTGATTGCTTTCTTCCTTTCTTTGAAAGATTCCCACATTTTTTTTATCACGATGGAGTAGTAGAAAGCCAAAAACTTTCTTTTTTAAAAATTNGACATCGATGACATAAGTAGATCAAACTTATTCCGTGATATAAAAATCGTAATTTATGAATGAATTGTGTGGTTTTTTCTCAAAATATTTTCCGGATTGGTACTGAAGTGCCCTAAGGCAAGTGTCTAACTGCGAAACATCGATGTCTACCAGTGATGATGACAGTATTCCATGTACGTAAAATGTTTACCTTTCATTTAGTATATTGTGTAGAAATCCTGTGAATGATATCTGATTTAATTTCATAACGAATGTTTGGAATACAAACTGAGAGAGAAAAGTGTTTTTTGTATAATTCAGTGTTCATATGAAAGTATTTGTTTCGTAAGAATCATATGTCTATGTGAATTATGATCCTAAACGTTGAAAGTTCTAAAAGTCGAGGTTGGCCAAATTGGTCGACACGCATTGAAACGGATTCTGATAGTTCATTTAAAAAAGCCTCCATGACGAAATTGAATTGAATTTTCAATTATCAATAGATGAAGAAGATGTACCTGAAAATGGAGTTTTGAGCTTTTTAGTTTCCTTCAGTCAACTTTCCTGAGAAGTTTGACATTGTAGAGTAGTGGTATTAATGGAAATAGAATGTTTATCAATGAAAGAAACAATAATAGCATTTCAAAACACATCGCGAAACAAATAACACTTCATTCGAAAATTACAGTTGAATATTCAGTATATGCCTCAAACAGATGAAATGTAATCAAGGAATTTCAAATGATGCGATTGTGATATACTCCGTGTCCAAGATAATGAGGGCCAATAAGGAAAAGTTGGACACTGTGAGACATAAAAATTGGATTTGTTTTCAAAAAAGTTACCCGTTTTAGAGTTCATTCGAAAAATGTTCTCTAATCTAAATCAGTACAGGAGAAATTAAAAAAGAAACGAAATTCGCTAATTTGTTTTTAATTGTTTTTAGTCGGTAGGGAGAAAGGTATCATCGTCAATTTTAATATTTTTCATTCGGAAAATTCACCCATATGAGTTCGTCTTTTCAACAACGTTACTGATGTATCACCATAATCAGTGGTTTTTGAATTTTAAAACGTCATTCAAATGAGCTGAAATGGACAACGTTTTCAATTGAATCGATTTTGTATCTCTCACGGTTTCCGATTTCACTATACTGGCCTTCCTTTTCTTGAACATATTGTATATTGGGTTTTCAGGGTTTTCAGAAAAATGTTCGAAGGGCAGACAGTACGCAGCAGGGATGATGTTACAGATATATTTATTAACTTTTCCGTTCAACTTGAAACTTGCAGTATCGGTAATTTGTGGAGACCGACAGACAGCATTGATGAAACTTATTTTGGTATAGTTAATAAAAATAATCGACGAAAGGAATTTAATTGAAAGGTAAAGTAAAATATTTGGGTTTTCATTTGAAATAAGTGGAATTTATCGACATATTTCACACGCATTCAACATAGAAGAAAGGGAATTCTTTTCTATAAACACTTTCACTTCGAAATACACTTTTTGGGAACTCTTTCATTTAGAGAACGATCTTGTGGAAAAAACGCTTTCGGAGTATTTTAAGATTTTTCCTGCAGTGCTTCTGCATCTCCAGAAAAAATTATCAACGAAACTGACATTTTCTACGTTTTCATGACAGGAAATAGACATCATTTCTGTAAGTAACAATAATGATTTCGCTAAAAAAATACTGGGAATTGTACGATTAAAGTTACGACTTCGTTAGTTTATATTCATAAAGAATATGCCAACGTATACATATGAATACCAATGTGAACTTTTGGCGAAATATAGTTTTCTTTATCGATTATCTGTCAAAAAAACTGATAAATACAAACCGTAATTTCAATTAGTCTCAAAACGTTAATTAGTGGATTACTTTGTATATAATCTGAATTTCTCTCCAAAAGTTCAAGACCAGAAGTAAGGAAATTCTTATATAGTTTGAGCTGTCAATTCGAAATAAATATTATTGGCTCGGTAATTGGTCAATATATACAATCGTATCTTATATGTTTGGAATTTGAATGATAAAAAAATGATAACTATGATCTAATATGATTCAACGAATATATTCTGTATACATTTTTTTTTTCACATGGTGCAGTTGTAAGAATTTGTCAATATGCTAATATTTTCAATAACTATACTGTGAAATATTATTATACAATGAGGAAGATTTGATAACATACCTACTTTTGGAAACATTTGTTCTTATATGTACAACCTTTTCAAATACTACATTTTCAAACCTTGATATTTCAAATGTAATCCTGTAATATTTGCAGATTCACAACCTGAATCTAGACCAAGATTGAAAAAGTTTCACAAGCGATATTTGAATTTCATCCTGCATATTCCAGCTTCATTAAAACGTGATAAACTTCAGTTTTCGATGCATTAAAATAACGTGCAATTTTAGTGCACGTTAATTTTATAGCTGGAGTTCAACAGCTGATGAAATAATTTTCAACACGAAATAATCACCTTCTGTCAACTATAAATTATCACTTTGAAACTAACAGTAACTGGAAGCATCATCACAAAAACATGAACAAAGATAAATATAGCTGCCGAAAACACAATTCAAGCATTATAACTTCTCGAAGATTCGTCAAAAGAATCTGGTAAGTAGTAGCATATTCCATTTTTACGGAATTATTCACTCTCAACTAAATAAACGACAAACTTCATCTACTTATGCATTCAAATCAAGAGGGTACAAGACAAACTCAATCTACTAGCAAACATTTCAACATTTTTCATTGTATTACTGAACAAGACAAGGCAAAAACCAACATCTACAAGGGTTGTATGGGCAAAGGGAACGAGAGGTATCACAAAAGCTACGATGGAAATGATTTCAAGTAGGTACTAAAAATGGGACACCAAGAATTTTGTGATGCCTACCATTTGGTAGCGATAGACAGACGTGTAAAAGAAGTATTAGCGTCAGGGACCGTGGACCGCATTGGTAGTAGTGACAATGCTGGATATCCATGAGGAGTAATTTACGAAGCTATCTTGGGCCAATGCTGAACGATATTTTAAAGATTTGCATTTAAGTCTGTTTTAAATCGGTACAGGTATTATCATTACTTTTAGTTACTGGCTAGTTTAAATTTCAACATTTTTTATTAGGTTTCACAAGTGTTTAGGAGCTCGGAAATGGTTTATTTTAAGTTGAACACATATATATTCATGTATATAGGCATTTGAGTTATACATACACATGTATATACATACAGTTAACTACCGATAATTAGATAAATTTTAGGTTATATCATGTTTACTGTTTTGTGCCTACAGTGCACGGTCGTGTACTAAAACCAAAACCATTGCGTACCGAGTCAGATTCTCCTCTGTCGAATTGCTACTGCGCTACCGCGATCCCAATGCACAAGCTCAACCAGCAAGGATACTCTATAGCAGAGATCAGTGCCGTGCGGATGATGTGTCAGCAGAGTGTCTAAACGCGTCCACCGAAACACTGAGCCCCATATTCTCGCTAGATTTTTTCAGTAAGGGGTAACTGTAACCAAACACCGGACATGCTCGTTTTTCATGACAATGTTCGATTACCGATGTTGCCATTTTCAATCCAATATGGCGATCTTACAATGACGATTTATCATTTCAACAGTAACCGCTAGGATATGGGTATCAAATAAAAGTGATTAATGAGCGAAATGTAGGAGAACAGAAAAAGAATAAATCATATATGAATGTGACAACTCATTTATAGCAGATGAGGTTTATTGATTCCTCCAGAATCAAGGTGATTGAGAGAAATGTTATGTTTTCAAAAATTAGCTGCGTATTCCATATCACAATTTTTTTTCAGATAGGTGAGGTTCAAAGTAAGAGAGAGTTCCACTGTAACTAGCCAGGGTTTATTGTGGCTAACACCAATTTAAATTAATTCAACCAAATGATTAGTTTGTTTGCTGAATAATATTTCAGTTCAGTTAGCGACAGTGAAACTCTGCCAAACAATGAAAATCTGATTCCGCAGCCGGCAGGAACAAAGTATGTGCTTTGCTAACTAACTTATTTGAGTGGGCCAATCCTGATAGATTGTGTCGTATGTCTAAAACGCTTTTTGCAGTCCAGGTATTATTTGACAAACCAAAAGTGATGACGATGATGATATTGATAAATTCAACTGCGTCTATTGCAAGAAACTCAGCAATTTCATTATATTTCAGGCACGTGTGGCTGGGTATTTAGACGAGGGACAATTGGTTGAAATTAAGATACTTTGTATGCGAGAAGTCCAGCAAAATTTGAAAATGGAAACTATCCTCAATTCTGTGAATGTGGAATGTTTCTCGCACATCCCTCTAATCGACGACATAGCGGATATATCACAATGAACCAAAGCGTAGATATATTCTTTCAGTTATTGATATTCCGTTTAAAATTATCCTATATAATCTCCAACTGTAGTTATTTCCGAATGAAAGACACAAATGTCTATGATATGCCCACTGGGGCATAACATAACAAAAAAATAGGGATGATATTGTATCAAAAGACGGCCTCTCATTTTTGAACATATTCATGACATGAAATACTCTTCAGTAATCATCTGTCGAACTCAATATAATTTTTCTACTACTTAAACTATAGAGCATTTGTGTGAAAGCTATTTTTCTGCATTTATGGCCGAAATCTACAGATTTTTATGTCTGACGTTTCGTCTACTATTGTGGTAAACATTATCAAAGGCAGAAACTACAATGCTGAAATTTGTCTCCGATTTTATAATATCATAGGTGGACGTGCCTTCATTTCTTTCAAATGGATTGAAGACACTGACCCGGAAGCGTTTTAATCATGTAGTTTGAGTACAAAGAATTTTCTCATGAATTTTCAATATTCCTGAGGAGAAATCCACAATGAACATTTCATGTTTATTTATATCTTTAATTCTGTTATGTAAACTGTTTGTTTCTTTTGTCCGTTTTACTATTTCATTTTTTGGCTCATAACTTTTAATTCGACATTTATATGGTTGAAGATTATAACTTTCATTATCATCTACAAATATATGACAGAATCGACACATATACTTGCTAAACATCTGTGATAACCTATTTTTAGTAACATCTTATTGCGGGATTATCACCAAACAGTTCACAAAACCGCAACACGTGTTTCACTACATGAAGAGGATGAACATGACTAAAGAAACTATTGTACAGTGATATATCTTGTTGGTTTGTGTTAACTGTTTTGTGGAAATCTCAGTGTTACTCAAATACGTTATCATCTTCAATAAAAATGTTCAAACCACTGTTTTAACTCCGGTTGTAGCAAACGTACCTCATATTTGAAAGATGATTTCAAAAACTGTTTTTCATATCAAAAAGTTTGAAAGTGACTTTTTCAATGAATATTTTCTGCATATTGGTAAGGCATGAGTTGTGCATTGATTCTAAGTTATAAAATTTATTTTTTCGAATCAAAGTTTTGGAAATAAATTGTAGAATGGAACGATTGTGCTTTACTCTTCACAACAGGTTTATTCCAAACACTCATGATAAGAATGCGCTTTGGACAGTAATGAATGTGCGGACGAATCTCACTAACAAACACAAGCAACGCCACTGGTGCCAGAGCTCTCACTCTTGCTAGATTTCCCACATGACCTAAATCTTTCGTTGCCTTCTGTAGCTCTGAGTAGCACCGGCATGCTCCTAACGTATGTTGCAGCTTGTTCCACACAGTTTATACAAATCAATGAGTGTCGGCGCAAGTGCAATCCCTTGTCGCATCGTGATCGGTTCAACGGTTAGAACTAACTTGACATTAGGCATCGTATGTGAGAGATGAACTGCATGTGCGTTCGGAGAGTGTTCGTGTTCCTTCGGAAACGATATTTATCAATTAGACTGATTACCGCATTGGCATAGACATAGCTACTTGGTCGACCGAACAGTCTCCCATTCACGACATTGATCACTTACGCTGGCTAAGGATCGGTTTGGTACTCTCACTGGGAAGTAAATGAGCTTTGCTTGCTTTTTTGGGGTCTGATCCAAAATTTATTCTGTTTGATATATTACTTGTATAAGTTCATAAACCGCTATGTGTTTTTGTTTCTCTGAAGTAATTATATAGCCAGGGTTAATTAAGGACGAGGGGTACAAGAAATTAGGAAAAAAGTTTCGAATTTCGACAATAAGCAAAGTATTTTCTTTATTTCTCCGACAATGAACAATAATGAAATCTCTACCATTGAATTTGGCTGTACGCAAATACTGTGCTCTTGGTCAATTGAATAATATTGTATTCAGGGATCATCCACAATCTACTCCACAGGGTGAAGTGTGTCTTCAATGAAGTTTAAAAGTTGCAGTTGTGACATAAATTTCATCGTCAAAATTGTTGCTATTATTTTGGAAATATTTTATAATTTTGCTTTTAAGAAACACACCATCTACCATCATTCAAAATCTGTTTAAAATTCGTTTTTCCGTTAACCCGATGTCGTCTCCCCGAACGAACGAGAACCTCCAGAAGTCGCAACATATACGAGGTAAGTATTAACGCGGTCTCACCTTTTAACATGCGATTCTTTGCACTATGCAAGAAATAATACAACAAGATCATATTAAGTAAACTTCAACCAATTCAATAACAAGCATGTTGAAAATATTAATTTTCATATTCCAGTTCAACTAAATATCTAGATCATTAAATTTGATTAAACTTGGGACAAAATTAAAATTTTTGAGTCAGGATTGGATATGTGAATGATAAAAGTTAAATGAAAAATATTTCTAGTATACTAGTGGTATGATTCAGTCTTTATTTTGTAATTATATATTCAGTTGTCGATTTGACTTTTGTATTTTAATAACTTCTCAGTCGATAACTGTTAATTCGATTCTCCGTTAACGGTTATTCTTCTAAACTAGCTATTGAATATCTTCCACTTTTCATTATAATTATTATAATTACCTCTTGCACTTGAAAATAATTAGTAATTAATTGAAAGGGGCCCATATGAGGATGAATATCTAAACTCTCTCACTTTTATACCTACTGCATCGTACTTTCATCCATACTTTTGGAATAATGGAATATTACTGGAGTTTAATCCCAATACCATACCGTTATTTTCAACACCTCGACACGTGTTTCAATCACCAAGTGAGCATCTTCAAGACGAAGATTAAACTTTTAATCTTCCTCTTGAAGATGATCACTTGGTGAAACACGTGAAAAATAACGGTTTGGTGTTGGGATTAAACTCCAGTAATATTCATTACTACAGCAAAGGTTTCAAACAATGCGTCACAAGAATACATCGTGTGTTTTATAGATTCTTAGTGCTTTATTTGTCACCAGACGTGTTTTATAAATTGACAACCATACCATTCATCGTTTCGCAAGGAAACTATTTTGTATTGTACTATAAAACAGTTATCTAGTTTTTACCGATAAGTAAATGAATAAATATTATATTTAAAAAATATGGTCAAAACGGAAATGTTGATTTATTTGTCAGAGAAAGAATAAATGATAAAAAGTTTCTCAGTGCGGAAAATTTTTGTAAACTTGTGATATATTTCACAGAAGAAAAAATCTCAACATTGAATCCTTACTGTCTTATTTTCATTGCATTTTTGAGAAATATAACTATATAATTATTTTTACTGATGCTATGACGGAAAATGAATACTTTTTTTGTGATTGTGAAACAATTATTAGAAGCTCACAAAATTACGTTTCTCAGTCCTTAGGAATCTATCACTGATTTACTCTCATTATTACTACAAGTGAAATGAGTTGATTTTTGTAATTAAGACACACCCGGTTTTCTGAATGAAGTAGTAAATTTCTCTTGAAATCCTTGAAAAACTGTAGCCGGGTTACGTTATGAGTGCGTAGATATTTTGTGACGGCTATTTTTGGATTTGTGACAACAAGATACTCGATCTGTTTGGGGTGAAATATAGTTTTCGTACTATATTTCATTATTTGGAATTACTATACGGAATTGATAAATATTTTCTAACGAATTTTTGCGTTCAATAATAAGGATAATTAAGGAGTTGTCTCTTTCGTTCTGATCGAAGTTGGGTTTCCAGCATTACAAGTTTGTTTTGCCTACACCTGTAAACAAATATAACCTAAATATTTAGAAGGAATAATCGATAACAAAATACATCAGAGATTGTAGTGAACATTTTATATTCATATAAAAAATAGGAGAGGCAGAAAATTATCATTATTTTGAGAATTTGAGTGCTCTGTCTCTCAACTGAAGATTCACAATAGTTCATAGCAGTAAATTTATCTTCCGATATGTTCGAAGAGTTGAAGAAACAGAGAACTAAATTGGTGTTAAATTAGATTGGGGCAATTCAGATGCTATTGGCAAAACCATTTGATGAAATGTTATAATTTTGATGGTCTGTTGATAATTTTCCGAATGTTCATTTTTTCATTCCAAGTAGGAACATTCTCAGCATAAGAAAAAACAGGTTTTTTGTTTCTCGTCGACTAAGCAAAATTTTTGAAAATCTTGTACATTGATCTGTATAATTCAACTCCTGTCCACATCAATTAACCTTTAGAAAAGTATAACTTTTAAAAAAGTCCTCTTCATACCATTGAATCCCTATACGTTTGTGTGAATTCAAAGGCATTTATATTTCTATCGAATTTGGTGATATTACTGGAATAATGTACATTTTCAATGACAATTTTCATCTCTCTTGTTTGTCATGGAATTTTAAACACATCTACTGAATATTCCCGAAATTAATTTTCATGACCTTCCGATCAAGATTGAAATAATACTGAAAACATTCCAAAAAAATCTCATAACTTATGATGAAAATATTGTTAGGAAGTTTCAAGGTTATAAAACTCATGCCATGAAGTATACAAGAAAAAACATGAAAAATGAGAATTAAAACTTCCTATGTTTTTATATTACTTGTATTTGAAACTAACGTTACTGTCTTCCAAGAACGAAACTGCAGTAACGTTAGTTACAAATACAAGTGGTATGAAAATATAGGAAGTTTCAATTCTCATTTTTCATAATGATTTCCAACCACGTAGTAATGGCTACATTCATCAATTTATTCAAAAAAGAAAATTATTTAATGCAATATTTTATGACTTTCAAGTATAAAGTTCCTATAGTTTTAATAATTCACTCTCTTAACTTATACCATTCACATATTTTCTTGGCTACATTGGCTTCACATATAACTTGAACTAAATTCTTTTTTTTTGAGGACTTAACACAAGCACTACAGGAAAACCCTTAAGGCTCTCTCAGAGCGGCGCCTGTGCGAAAGTAGCGATTCACATTGGATTTGAATCGCTGGAGCCTAAATCCATTTGGACAAACGGTCCCAGAAATGTTAACTGATCAACTAATCAGGAGTCACGAATTGTGACCTGTCTTCATCACTTGAATCGATTCAAATGCTGGAAAAATCCACCTTCAATATCATTATTTCATTTTGAAAATATTTCCTAATCTCAATATTTCCTCAGATATTAAATTTGATATGAATTCAAGGTGTCTCAACATTTTTAAGTACAGTCCTCTAAGTAGAATACTAGTGATAATTTTTGAGTTGAAACTCAAACATTTTTGTAGCAGTATTGAAAAAAAAACATGAAGTGGAACAAGTCTGTGTTCATCACATTATTGTACGCAATGGGATTCAGAATCGCTGACATTCACTCAATGGAGTAGGTGCAATTCAAGATGTATTTTTCATATTTTCAAATACATCTTCAAAGATGAATAATAGTGACAACTCGTTTGTTCAAATGTCTCGAAAACGTTTTCATAGCAATACATGAAAAAAGAAACGTGAGAAATAGTATTATCCTTACATGGGATTCTGGATCCCTGGCATGTTCTTGCTGCAAAATTGAAACAAAAACTTAATTATAATGAAGTTATACATAAAATTCAATGTTTATATGAAAGTAGTTGTTTCGAAAGGGCATTTTCTTCCAGTTTGTATTTGAAAGTAACTCCTATGCATGATCTACACATCTTTATGAAGAGTCTATTTTGACATTAATTGCTCTTCTCATTCCTTTGGAAGTTTCCCACATTTTTTGTATGAAGATGAAGAAGTAGGAGGCCAACACCTTTTTTCCTGATAAACAAATATCTCCTAAAAATATAGCCTTTTCCAATTGAATAAAAAATCTCCATTTTGGTAAATAACTTCAATAAGTGATCATCTGGAAGGTTAGAACAAGGGTGCATTACATTAATTTCTTTCATATTTTGTAGAGCTGCTTCCTTGTTTTTTCAATAGCTGAAGGTTTTACATTTTCCATCAATATTTTTTCCGTCGATGAGACATGTTCCGTGAGAGAGTCCTCTGGCATCTACAATTTTCCATACTCACAGGTATCACCTCTAAATAACCATATTTGTTGCATATGCTTTTAATGAGCCCTACGTTTTCTTGCGTTTACTTGTAAATGCTTGCCGGAACACAACTACTTCCCCAGCTAATACCACACTGGATATTGAATTATATCCGACAGACATTTATGCAAAATACCTCACAGTGGTTAATCTCGCAGATGTTTCTTGTTCATCCAGCAGCAAAATCATGCTGAAATTATTCGAGTAGATCACCTACAGACTGGTTTCGAGGTATTACGAGTACCTCTCTCGATACAGTCTTCCAACATAGAATGTATATATAAATCCGATCTCTATTTGACCTGCTACAAGTTTCACATTTCTTACAGGAATGCCACTTCAAACATTTTTAAACAGTTTTATTTAGCTAATGAAATTTTGTTTACTTCACAGATTATCGTTCTTACTTTTTTGGAATTTTTGGAACTGCTAATCCTTTTTTGCTCAGTTTTTTCCTGTTTCAACTAATTCATTCCAATATTTCGATCCGGTAGTTAGGTATTTTCAATTATTTTGCCATTCAGGTGATTTTTTATATTTTTTCTTCTATAGAATATTACTGGTCTTTTTTTCCATCACTAAACCGTTATTTTAACAGCTCGACACATGTTTCGATCACCAAGTGATCATCTTCAAGAGGAAGATCAAACTAACCATACTTACAAAGTTATCTTTATTTATACCATAGATACCTGTTCTAGGTACTTGCGTCTTGAGTTTCTTGAATTAATTTCACAATATTGCCTCATCTACTAGTCTTAAATTAATTTTACAATGTGTCCTTATGTAATAGTCAGGAAAATCTGATAATTGAAATATTATGAGCTATATAAAATTAATTTCACAATATTGCCTTATCTACTAGTCTTAAATTAATTTTACAATGTGTCCTTATGTAATAGTCAGGTAAATCTAATAAATAAACTATTATTTCAACAAGCTATATAGTATACTATTAGGTATTGGTCCAACATCTTTATTCATAATATTATTATGTTTACTTATTTCTATACTCTCATAGGCATTTCGATGCCTGATGTTGCTAACTTATTTAACTAATCTTAATTTAACTAATGTATGGAATGGTTTTGTTGCAA
>WOGL01000758.1:0-13292 GCA_015342145.1 Leptinotarsa rubiginosa
AGAAAATATTTGAGGGAACTTGTATCCAAATTCACAACTACCGGTAGTATACATAACAAAAAGCCCCCAGGTCATCCGTCCATTCCGGAAGAACAGCAAGTGCAAATAATTGGTGAGATGGTAGTAAATCCTAAACAGTCTACTTATTCCGTCGCGAATGTTTGTGAGGTGTCTCCTTCTACTGTGTGGAGACCTTTGAAGACGGAAACCATTGCAAGGTATCCTACCTATCTCCACAATATTTGTTTTAGTGACGAATGTACATTTTTTTGAAACGGCAATGTTGACAGACAAAACTGCCGTTATTAGAGTGACACCAACCCTCACGTTTTAAGGGAAACACATACCCAATATCCAGAAAAAATTAACCTTTGGACAGGAATATTGGGAAACCATATTGTAGGATATCTATTCATATTGAAAGGGTTATATTTTTAAAAGTGACTAATTTTGGATTGGCCGTCGAGGTCCTACAGAATGGCCAGCCCGCTCGCCAAATTTGACACCTTTGGACTTTTTTACGGAGCTATTTGAAACAAAAGGTGTACGAAACTAAAGCTGCTTCAATATTGAATATACGGCAGAGAATAATAAATATTTGTATAGATATTGACGTTACTGTGTTCGAAAATGTTCGGTGTGAAATATCGCATACCTAGGTTGTTCATATGTCAAGAAGTTCAAGGCAACATTTCGAGCATCTACTGAACTGACCTCAAGCCTATTACCTCATATTATGTAGTTAAATGTCGATGTATTCAGGCAATTATTAAAAGTTTCGCCATTTTGTAGTAGTTGAAGATATTGATTGACATTATATTTTAGGGTTGTCAGGAGCTTCAAAAAGATGTGTCACAGGACCCCCGTTTCCATTTTTTTTCCCAGATGGCGCTCAGTCGCCATCTCGAAAGATTCATCTGTCAAGTTCACTTCAAAATGAAGTATTCATTCATTCATTCATTCAATACTGAGACGGGCATTAAATTATATCTGACAGGCAATTATGCAAGATACCTCAAAGGTTAGTCTTGCAGTTGTTTCTCATTCAGCCAGCAGAAGGACCACGCCGAATTCAATCAAGGTTTCGAGATATTACCTCCGACCAGTGCAGGAAAAATCCGACCTAACAGCAGTGTACCTGGGACTCAACTGACTTCACCCCGGCTCGACTGCACGTATGAAACCTTCGTCTAAGAGAAAGATTGTCAACTAGTAACAGCTCCATCTCGTGAGCAAAGCCCCAAGCGAGGATCTTTCTTCCCCTTCCTCTTAGACAAAGGTTAAATAATATGTAGTCTAGCCGCCTTGAAGTCAGTCAGGTTTTAGGCATACTGCTGTTTGGGTCGGATTTTTCGCAAAACAGAATGATTGATTTTTGAACAAATTTCATCAACGGTAGAAAAGTTGAAGATGAAAACTACAAATATCTAAAAAAACTTACGAAACCTTTTTTATTTCTGTTGAAATTTCTATGAACAAAATGCTTCATTACAATTTTTTTGGCAATTGCAGTAATTTACGAAATATGGATATATGTAAAATTGAAAAAAAAGAGTATTTTCTTTTTTGAATAGTTGAAAATACCCAAAATTTTTAATGCACTAATTTTGTAACTACTATCAAACTATTCTAAAACTCAATTGTTTGGGATATTTAGAAATTGATTGATTTGGGAATTCTGAAAATTCAAAGAATGACCAAATAGAAGTGAATTCTTTCCTTCTTCTGAATCTATTTTTTAATGTGGAAATTGTTAATTAGCTTATTACATGTCCTTTTGATGAGTTGGTGAAATTTTCTTTCATGATGTTTAAATTTTCTATAATTCAAATTGTTTTGAAAAAAGTCCAGTGACAATTTCACAACAAGTGAGGTATACAATACAGAAAAAAATTGTATGTTCCAACTTTAGTACAAAAGAAAATTTCAGAATAGCAAAATACATACCTTATAACCTAGTGAAAACGGAACTACATGGTCATCTTCAGCATGTAAAATGAGAATGGGAGCGTCTACTTCACAAATGAACTGGTCAGTTTTGAAGGTGAATCCATTCTCCTGCATCGGCTGAATAACAGTGTAGGAAAACCACGGTAAATTCCGGAAAATCTACAAATTTTCAGGAATCAGACATGTTAAAAAATGTAACTCATGTAACACATGGGCTAAAAAGTCCCGGGCCTTAGAAAGAAAACGCAAAATCAGCTTTATGCATCAACGTAGTCTCCAACAAGAGCCACACAATCATTTCAGTGCCTATCTAACATTTCAATACCACTTTTGTAGAAAGATTTATTTTTTGCCTCAAAATAGGCCTCAGCTTCAGCAATAACCTCTTCATTTGACCGAAATTTATTACCAGTGAGCATTTTTTTGAGGTCCGCAAACAGTCGCTGGGAGCTAAATCTGGCGAATACGGTGGATGTGGAAGGAATTCAAACTTCAATTCATGTAGTTTTGCCATTGTTTTGTTTGATTTGAGACACGGTGTGTTGTCTTTATGAAACAAAACTTTTTTATTTGCCATATCCGGTCATTTTTTTGCAATATACGCCTTCAAACGCTCCAATAACGCTATATAATATTAACTGTTGATGGTTATTTCCCTTCTCGAATTAGTAGATGAATATTACACCACGCACATCCCAAAATACCGAGACTATAACCTTTCCAGCCCATTGTTGTTCATTCGGGCTATTTGGACGAGGTTAACCAGTTGCTTTTCAGTCAGATGACGATCGTTTTGATTCCAGAGTGAAGTGATGGATCCACGTTTCATCCATTGTCACACATTGGCAAAAATTTCCGGTTTGTTACGTTCAAAAACATGACCAAACACTGCTGAGAATCATCAAGACTTTCTTGTTTTTGTTCAATAGTGAGCTCGCGCGGTATCTACTTTGAACAGAGCTTTCTTACAGTCAAATGGTCACGCAATATAGAGCCAACACCTTCTTTTGATACCTTTACAATGTTAACTAACTCAGGCAACTTCACTTTTTGATCATTCAAAACGATTTTGTGGATTTATTTTATATTTTCTGGTGTTACTACCTCAATTGGACGTACACTGCATTCTGCATCATCGGTATTTCTTTGACCACATTTGAAGTCAGCAAATCAACGTTCAATTGTAGTTTCTGATGGAGCGGAGTCCTTATAACACTTTTCAAGCCATTCCTTCACTTGAACGGTATTTTTTCCCATCAAGAAGCAGTGTAAAATCAAAACAGGAAACTGTTTCTGATCCATTGTTTTGAAAATAATAATAGTGTCACTCTTAGCACAATAACTAACAAAGTTATGAGTAGAATATCATGAAATTTCAACAGCTTCATTTTGAAGGTTAGTTCTAACTGAAAAAGCGGTGAATGCAATGTTACCAGCGCCATCTGTGTGTTAGGCCCGAGACTGTTCAGCCCATGTAGTATAAATATCAATAACGATATTTTAATGTGATATACCTACTTTTGCTAAAGGAAATTTACTAATCTCTTCCTTCATGTTATTGAAGGGAGCTTCTAATATCACACCGGAGGGAACTGATCCTTTTCTTTGTAGATTCGCCATCGACTGAATTGCGATGCTAGTTCCCAAAGAATGACCCCATATAAACAAACGGCCAGTAGTTCTATTGGACACCCATTCGTAGATGTTCACGCTGTCTCTCACCAAATTATCTTCAGATGGTTCTACATTTGATGAATCTCCATAACCTAGAAATATATCGACCAATATTGATTCCGTGTAATTTCTTCAAACTTTTGGAAATCATTTTGTACGGTGTGGTAGGAAAATGTCATATCGCAAAATCAACACGGCTTCCAAGATACAGAAATCGTGTATAAACAATTTGTCTTGTATGTCACAGTTCTTGGCAGATGCATATCAAGAACTTCTATTTGTCGGAAATTTAGAGACGGATACAAAAGGAGAAGCCATATATAATATACTGAAAAAATTTTGTGATGAGAAAGAAATTCCACTGAAGAATATTCCATCAGCTGCTACGGATGGCGCTCCGGCTATGACAGGACGTTACAAAGACTTCATAGCGTACTTAAAATATAAAATTCCAGATGTGCTCGCTGTACATTGCCTCATTCATAGGCAACATTTGGTTGCGAAAAATTTGAGTGAGCGCCTCTCTCAATCACTGCAATAAATCATCAAAGCAGTCAATAAAATCCGAAACAGCTCTTTAAATGACAGATTATTTAATCAACTTTGTGTTGCTAATGATGAAGATTTCAACCGATTGCTATTTTACACAGAAGTGCGTTGGTTATCACGAGGTAACTGTCTGACTCGATTTCACAAACTATTTGACTCTGTAATAGAGTCCTTGGAAAACAGAGACAAAGAAGTGCACGACAACCTCATCACTTCAAAGAATGATTTTGCGTACTTGACAAACCTGTATAAATTATTTAATGATGTCAATTTCCAACTTCAAGGTGACGACTTGAATTTGATTAAAACAAAAATGTCATTGCTGCTTTTGTAGCCAAATTGCTCTTATACAAGAATAATATCGGCAGACGTGAGTTTCGCAATTTCCCTAATTTGTCAGCAGTATCCTTCAACAACGACGACTTGCTTGTTTACTGCCAACATTTGGAGACCCTCCACAGTGATTTCGCAGAACGATTCCACAACATTTTAAAATTGGAAAATCCGGGCTGGGTGTTGGATCCCTTTTCAAATGTCAACATAGCAGGAACACCCCAGCTGGAAGAAGAACTCATAGAACTGATAACGAATGAGGAAATAAAAATGAATTTCAAAAATAGATACCAAGAATTTTGGCTACAAGCCAATCCTGCAATTGTACCCAGGATTTGTGGTCCATCGTTCAACGATTTTTGATAGCATTCTCATCATCGTACCTATTTGTGTGAACGTGGATTCAGTGCTGTAGTAACGTTGCTAACTAAAAAGAGAAATCGGTTGCAGATTACCGAACGCTGTGACTTACGGCTGTTTTGAGTAAATTCGAGCCTGATATTAAGAGACATGTTGAAAATCATCAAATTCATCTTTCACATTAGATTAGTTTTAAAATTCGTATTGAAATATTTGTTTTAATAACATGAATGAAAGTTTTCTTAATATTACAAGATGGTGCTTTACATTACCGTCATTATTGAAATAATGACTGCGATTGTGATTCTTAAGATGTAGTAGGTAGAGTAAAAACATTTTTGGGGCGCTAGAAAATAATTAATCCTCGAAGTGGGTGGTAGACAAAATAAGTTTGAGAACCTCTGCTTTAGAGCCTGAGTTGTCTCGAGCAACTTTACTTTGCGGTCATCCAAAATTATTTTGTGGGCTTTTTGATGTTTTCTTCGGTAACAGCCACTTTCACTGCGTGAATCGTCATCAGTGCCCATTTTACCTCGTTTAAACTCAGCAAACAACTCCTCAACAGTTCATTTTCCTTGTGCAAAGACCGAATAATATTTATCAAGCCTATCCTTGGCTTCAACAGTATTTTCTTCGCTAAAAAGCAATGCTTCATTACCACACGAAATTCCTTCTCAACCATTTTCTTCAAACTAACAAAAGTTACTCCACCCAAAATGTTCTATGCCACAAACTGATAGTCCGACAGCTGTGAAATTTGTGCACGTGTCTTTTGATGTTTAGGGTTAACTATAACTAGTAACAGCATCTGTGTGTTACCCTATGAACTCTTCAGCCCACCTAATTCTTATAATGAATTGCGTGTGTTTAGATTTCAAGAATCACCAGGAATAAACAAGCTATTCAATAAATGTATCAATTACCACGAACACAAAAATTTCAATACTATTTTAAATGAATAAACTTCATCATTGGCATGAATAGGTCATTGCTACACAAATTCTCTGTCAAGAACTAATTCGATGAGTTTGTTAGCGGATATTACCCTTTAGTGAATCTGGAACTTTCGACTGATCTTTTCTGGTTTCTTTCACCTCATTTTCTTGTTTAATTACAACACTGTGTGTCAGTTATCGGATCAAATTTGCACCAATGACAACGTGACTTCATTTATTTTGCAAATTTCACATCCATTTTATCGCCCCTTTTCGGAAGACAATTACTAAACCCTACTACATTATATAGTAGATGGGCCACTACCTATACGTATTCTATCTTGTTTCGATAGCGGAATGGAAACTATATACAGGATGGTGAAACAAAAGTGGAATAGAGCCGTTATCGGGAACTACATCATCTAGTAAAGTGGGACATTTATTTGCAAAAATTTGTATAAGATTCTTTCCATCATTAATATTGTAAAATAATGGCGAATAATGGCACATTTTACAGCCTAACATTTGTTGCAAATTTTATATTTTTTATATGTTTGCGTTTTCATTTATATATTTACCATTTACTTTTTTTGCATTTTAATTTTTACATATTACCTTTTTACATTCTTACATGATAATATTTTTACATTCTGACATTTCCAACATTTAAGATTTCCACAGCTTTACATTTTCATAACATGAATTGTCAAATCCATTTCACTCACACTGTTCTGATTTATAATGTGAATGTTGTGAGTTTCCTGAATTTGTTCAGATTGTTCAAATTGTTATTGACTGATCCTTGTACTGAAAATTGAACAAATTCATATTATTATTGTATATTATTATATTGAAGAAATGCATGGAAGGAATGGTGAAAATCACATCTGAATATTTTAATTGGAGTCGAGTAAGATGACTTTTTGAAGTCTTTGAAACATTCTTAGTGTCTGAATGTTACTGCTTCAAGACTTTTATAATGTTGATTGGAAATTAGGATATGTTCAATCAACTTTTGTTAAACATGGCTACTTTTTCTACAAAATGTTTACTGTCATTCAAATTTTAAAGAAAATAAAAATTAGAAATACCAAGGCAGTAAATCTGTTCCTCTTTCATGTGAAACATATAATTTTTTTAGATTGTTCGCACAAGTCGAAATGAATTCAAAACTGATATACTATGATAACAAAGAGCAAAACTGATTGTGAAGCCAGTGAATTGTTATTGTGAAATATTATAGAACATCATCTATTCACATTTTTGTTATCTATTCACATTTTTGTTACACTCTCTGATGTGTTCCGTATTTTGATTCAATTAATAATGTTAAGAGTTGAATTATAATGAAATTCTGAATTTTGTCGTTTTTTTATAAGTATCTGCCTTTAATTATATTTTCTACAATAATATACTAACAGTGACTTTGTTTTGTAGTTGATTTATGAGAGTTTCTTTGGTTGGGTCCTTATGCAGAGCAAGATTGAAAAAAAAGTAATTTTTCAACGCCCTAAAAAGCATTGACATGTCACTTTTATGATCGATAAATGTCATTAAAATTGATGCTAATCGGAGAAACAATTCTTTGACTTCTCGATTGGCAAAGAAAGAATGAGAATTTGAGAAACAACTGAGAAGTAATCATGAAAAATCATTATGAGAATTATGTGAACTATATTCAAATGGTAATTAAACTTTTTTCCACTATAAATAACATTCAGAATATTTCAAATATAATTGAATCCACTCCAATACTGACAACGGAGAAAACAAAATAGTCATGTGCAATTCATCGTATTGGCCCACGGACTAAACCAAATATATTTGATTTGCATCTGCAGCCTTTAAACACTTGCAGCTGCTCCCTTCGGTCTTTAATCGGTCTGTAAAATGTTTACCTCTCTTGTTGCTTCGAACCAATTTCATTACAATTGCAAATTGTGATTGAAAGATTACGTATGTTTGACTTCTGGACCGCGCTCCCGGATTCTTTTGCAGAATCTGCATATTGGTTCGGTTACAGTAGCTTTCGAAAACATCAATCAATCAATATATGCTTTATTTTCGGAAGATTAGTATCTTATTGACAAAGTCTTGTAAACAAATTGAATGCATGTCATAAAATATAAAAAATACAAAATACAATACCTATATGGTATAAAATATAAAAAATACAAACATCGCAATTTCAAAAATAAAACGTTAAGAAGACTGATGAGTTTAGGTGAACATTGAAAAATCAAGTAGAATTTACAGGTTATCATTGTAAAATTCATGAATCGAAAAATGAGCTTTTTTTGATTAAAAGATCTTTAACTGCACTTTTGATATCTGTGCTATTTTTTAGAATAGTAGAAAGGTGATTATATACTTTAGTACTTTCATAAATCAGAGAATGCTGAATCAAAGTGAATTTCTGGTATTATGACAATTTGTTCCGGAAGTGTACATGCTAGTTTTATTTTTATGAATTAAGCATACTGTTTCTATTATGTATAAACAGGTGACAGTTAATATTTTGTGGCTGATGAATAAAGGCTTGCAATGATCTCTCGGCTTAGAGTTCGTGAGGTATCTCAAAGACCTCTTATGTAGCACAAATATCATATTCTGTAACTGTAAATTACAATGGCCCTAGAAAGCTATTCCATAGCGAATATGAGATTCGACCAATGCAAAGTAATTAAGCCATTCTAGCTGTAGTGTACCCTAGTTCATTTGATATCACTCTAATAGCATAACATCCATTAGATACTTTTTTGCTCACATGAGATACATGTTGTTTAAAATTTAATTTATTGTCTATACGAGTGTCTAGGAATTTAGTGTGCTGTTTGTTTTCTATGATGTGGATATCCAAATCTAAATCGTCTAGTGTACATTTGGAAGTAACTAGTTTTGTTTTGTTTAGGTGAAGCACAAAGACTTCGCGTTACACCAAGCTTGAATTTTTTGAATATCTATATTCTTATCGTATGTGATAGCTGACTTATTTCTTTATTACCCCATATAATAGTGGTCCCATCGGCAAATACAGTAAACTGTCCTGCGATGTTAATGGTCATTAGGTCATTTAAGTATATTAAAAACAACATTGGTCCTAAAACCGACCCCTGAGGTACTCCATGATTTATGTCGCTGATATCAGACTGTCCACTTGATGTTTTCACCACCTGTCAAACCAGGTCAAATTTGTTCCTCTTATTCTATAATGGCTTAGCTTCCGCAGCAGTGTCTTATGATCGACGCAATCGAAAGCTTTCGAGAAATCACAAAACACTGCTGCAACAGCCTTGCCATCATTTCTCCTAGAATTGGTTTGTACGAAACTATATACGAATATGATTAAGACCGGAGGTGTGATAATTCTAAAAAACTGCTAGTGTAGCTAGGAACTTAAGAAGTCTAGAAATATGTTTGTAGTCGTATCCAAGAATACAGTTAACCTGGTGAAAATTGTATTTGCAAAATGTGGGTCATGATGTCTGCAGATAGATATCAATAATAGTCATAATAATGATGACCCTAATAATGATAAGCAGGTATGGCCACTAATACCAGAGGCCTTCGGTGAGTTGCACCAACACCCGGTGCCAAACCGGATCGGCAACCCAGACGCACCAGGGAGGAAGAACACTATTCTCCCTCCGATGCCGCCTATAATGCTATCCACCTGATAGACTTAGAACTCTGTTCCTGGTAGTTGAGGAAGGGGCCACCACAATCGACTCGCTCGGAAGGGTAAGAGACAAGATGGTGTGGCCCATAACGATCATTTGCCCAACATTAACAATCCTGGCAATGACAACGGACGCTTTGAGTGGACACATGAGCTAAGAGATTGCTACGTGAGTAGGGAGCCTGTGCGAAGAGGGTACATGGCGAGAATGCATGTTCTGTGGTGTGAAACACATCCGGAGCATACCGTCTTTCCCGTTCAAAACTTCAGGGATTACGTATCCTATCTTCGGCAGAAGGGCTGTATAGCTCCTTCCCAGCCTGCTAACGAAGTGATAGAAGTGATAGTTCTACCACCCGTTGGCACGGCTGGAGAGAAGACTCGCATCATGCCATCAATGGAGATAATCAGAACACGCTGTACACTACCGTGTACAGTGTCATCCATTCGCATTCCGAATCGAAAGGACGAAATCCCGACCTTGCGGTTCAAAAAATTGAACCGAAAGGTCAGGTTCACAAGATGGAGACTAAGATCACGGTGGCAATCTAACAAACGTCTCATATCTAATGTGTGATGGATTACAGGACGGCCAATAGGCCTTTACTGCTCGCATTGCATCAAAGAGCCGCCAAACTAAGACATATCCATTACACTTTGAGTCAAGGCAGGCTGCTGACCACCAAACAGAACTGCCTTGAGGCCACGGATGCTAGCGGCCATAAAAAAGTCACTCGTGAGACAAGCAAGAAGTATTGCGAAAAACCTCAGGTTTCGCAAGCAACCTTCCCGCTTATTTCAACAGCCTCCGCGAATTGTGGATAATCTGCCGACCGCTGATGAGCTGGAATTCTTCTGGAAGGACATCTGTAAGCACAAGCAGGACACTCCAGCCCTAGCGCAGTTCGAAGCTCTCAGCATAGAGTTTTGACAGCCTGAGCTCAATGAACTGCGTTGTCTGATAACCCCGGATGACGTTCAAAGAGTCCTGGTAGGTTCTAAAAACTTTGCTGCTCCAGATGGGCTGAACACTTATTGGTGAAAAAAACTACCAAGCAACCACCGCCATCTGTTCAGACTTTTCAACTCATGGCTGGATGCGGAGCATCTGACTGCGGATTGATTTGTCGAGGGGCGCACAGTTCTCATTGCCATTAACCGGTGCGCTTAGGGTATACCTCCAGCACCCCTAGAAACCGGTAGCACAAAGTCATACATTTGTTATACATGGATGATCTTGAACTCTTGAACCTCTGGAGGAAAGGATCTCCATCAGTCCTTGAGGGTAGTAGAAGAGTACTCGCATGCTGTCAGTGAGGATTTCGGGATAAACGAATATGCGACAGTCTGTCTCAAAATAGCACCATGCGGAGATTACGAAGAAAATGTGCAGCTCGTAGATGAGAGCATTCTGCACAATCTGAATGCCGGAAAGACGTGAACTCATCTCGTTGTGGAACAACACCACTTGTAAGAGGTTATAGCATTAAAAAACTTTCTCCGCGGCAAGTATCAGCACAAACTCTTATAGATCTGGTCATTGAAACTGTCGGTAAAGAACAGAGTTGAAGCTACGATTCCAATTCAATACATACTAATTGGACTAGTGAAGTGGTCTCGGCAGAAGATATATCAACTCAACATAAAGACCCTAACATGATGCATCTCCATAAAAGTTTGCATCCCAAATTTTCCGTTCTATGATTGCACTTCTTCCGACAACAGGGAGGCCGTGAACTTTTGAGATTGGACCACCTACATGATAGAATGGTACTGGATCATCAGATCTAGGATCCCCTTCTCATGGTCCGCGACCATGCGAGAGCAGGAATGGGAACAATTACTTTAGGGCAACTGACCGAGCTTTTGATGACTTCGGTTTACTTTTTACCGCTGAACGAGGTGGTCACAACTCTGTCAACGAGTTGGAACCCGTTCAGCATAAGATCCACATAAAAGTCACAGAGATCACTTCACTTCTGCAGCAACACAAGGATAAGAGGTCTTCTTCAACAACATTTTTAAAACAGTTGCAGATGCGTCAGTCAAAAAACAAATCTATTCATTTCAGTTGAAAAATATTACAACCCAATTTACAGAAAATCTTATGCTCTCTTCTTTTCATTACATCTTTGTTTTTTCGTCTTCTATTGTTGCTTTATTATTTCTTTGATAGTCTTATTAAAATTTTCTGTTTATTTATAATCTTAAAATCATTTTCATACTAAGGGAGCAGTTTTTAAGATCATTGCTATTCAGGTGAAGTGTCATCATTCTGCAATAATTGTCGATTCAAAATGAGAAACGATTTTCGAATATTGGTTCTCAACTAGGTATTATAATGGTATCACATGAAAAAGCAAAACTATTGAAAATGACCATTATATCAGTGGCACTCAACAATAATATATTTGTACAATAATATAAATGTGTTGCGTTATAGATACATCGAACCAAAATTACATTTTCTTTGGAATTGGAAAAAGAATATCTTTGGAGAGATTAGTTTATTCTGAAGCTGAATCATTTCTCCTTTTCTTGGGTGGTTTTCCACATTTTCTGTTCAGAGATACAGAAGTAGAAAGCCAGAATGCTTATTCTGATATCATTCTTCATCTTGTGTGATTGTTATATAACTTACCCCTACATTCTATCATCCATTCAACACATCTCTGACTTACAGAGACAGGCTTGTCAGGCCATCAGTGATGCCATCAGTACCACACCATGGAGATCTTTTTAGATCTATCTCATTTTCACATTTTTCTGGAGAGAAAGGCTAGATGGACTACACATTGCTAATTTCACAAATCAACGTAATGCATAGTGAGTGCAACAGACTGTTGGTTGACATCAAGTCACAGCATTCTGGAAATGACCCCTGACTTCATGCCTCCAACTATCAACTACGAACTGCCTTATAAAGTACTGTCCCTGAGTAGAGAAGACTGGATCCTTCGAGTGAAAGAAATATTAAGAGCAGACAATTGTTGGTTCACAGATGGATCAAAAACACCTTCCAGTTCTGGTGCGACTTTATTTCAAGCGGAAGTTTACGCTATTGAATTATGTGCGGAGAGATTGGAAGAATCCAACCTCATACACAAGTCAATTAAATTTGATTTAATTTAAATATGACAATATAACATGAAAGATTGTAATGTAACTTTTTGATGAAGGTTGCGAAATGATGTACAGTGTGATATAAGGGCTCAAGATTATAACTCGGCTGGCACTAAGAACTGTGCTCTGGCACTGGGCACTGTCTACTTATAGGTCACCTGAACAAAATGGGGCTGTACAATGGAGACCTTAGCTTAAGAGACATTGAAAACTCATGTAAGAGGAACTGGATCACAGAAAACAAGAAATTAATGGACAGTTAAAATCTAGCCAAATCGAACAGTATTATTGGAATGTTATGAAATAAATATAGTTTGAAAAAACTGAAAAACACGCTTTTGAAGAACATCGAACAAAAAAGTTAAAAATAATGGTTTTTAAATAAGCTTAAAACAATAATGAACGAAAAATACTAGTATTATTGTGAAAAAAGCGACGTGCGCTTGATATATAAATATATGGCACAAAGCGCCCACGCTTTTTTCACAATATTACTAGTATTTTTCGTTCGTTTTTGTTTTAAGCTTATTTAAAAAAATTATTTTCAACTTTTTAGTTCGATGTTTTTCAAAAGCGTTTTTTTAGTTTTTTCAAACTATATTTATTTTTCACTTTTCAGTCCGATTTATTGTCAAAAATACTTTTTTTTGAGTTCTAGTCACTAGTATTATAAATCTTTAACAGACGGC
>WOGL01000759.1:0-13289 GCA_015342145.1 Leptinotarsa rubiginosa
ATATTTTAGGCGTGTAGGTCATATTGATTTATGCATACTGTGAAATTTTCAGGTTGATCCGTTAAATAGTTTGTCTGAAACAGCTAATTAACGCTCATCATGAAAAGCCCTGTATACCAAATACGAACAGATAGTTGAATGTGTTATGTTGGCAACTTCGGTAGTCAGGAAGAGATTTTATAAAGGTAAACTGTAGTTACGTATGACCGCGTTTACACTTTTTAAAGGAGGATTTCCAACAACCGACGTTACTGAAACCAACGATATTACCTGTGTAAATACCATTTTCATCTAATTTTATCAAACCGGTTTGATAACATTAAACCTTTTGCAAAGAGTATGTATTAGCTTTATGAAACCAGATTTATATAGTCGTGAAAACATCTATTTCGAGAGGTTTTATAATTAGTGACATAAAAAATTCCCAATGTGCCAGAAAGTGAAGTTTCTTTGGAAATGCCACCTTATTAAATTATATAAAATGAAACATCGCTCTCTTCTCCACTTATTAAGAAAAAAATGGATTTGGGTGTTATGTAGAAGTTGAAGCCTTCCGGCAAAATACTATAAATGTTTTGTTAAGAAAAGTATTGGAGAAGTTGTGGACTAGGACAAGGGGGGGATGTGAATGACTGGGGTAGTAACAGTGATGAGTGAAACTACCCTTCTCTTCTGAGTGTTGGTGTCACTGATGTGTTCGGCTTTTTCATTATTCATCATGAAAAAAATGTCCTAAATGACACGATGAATTTTTGAGTTTGATAATCGTCCGAAACATTGATATGAGGATAAATTGGTAAAGTGAAGATTGCTTCTGATGTCTTAGATGGTCTTTCGAATAAGAGCGAAGCTGGAGCGGTCATGGTATTAGATCTGAAAAGCGTTGAGTTTTGAAGAAACAAAGGTCACATAGAAGTTTGGCTTTTCAATTGAGAAGTGAAGAATAGGGTTTGGAGTCATTGGGTGTTTTCTCTCCGTAGAGGCATACGATGTGTTCGGAAATTCTTACAGTGTGTTATTACTTGAGGAGAAGGCAGAATGACACCCTATTGTAGTACATTCTTGAAAATTGCTTCAAAGTCGAAGTCGATCAACTGAGAACACCTGACCCAGTTCATACCGGACTTTAGATTATTAGATTGCTGACCGCGGAAACTTTTCCGAATACACAAGCATAAGTCTATAACATACTGTGATTCCCATTTTGACCAGTTTTAGAACTTTTTCGACAATTTCCATCATGATGGTCAGATCTTTGGAAAGTGGCAAACTTTTTTTGTATTCGAAGCTTTTGTGTTCTTTGAATCGCTAACCAACAAAGACTACCGTCTTGTTCCGGCCCTGAACTGAAGTAAATGCCGCGAAATCATAATTTTCCTCATTGTGTTATCCCGTTTCTGTTACTTTGTCTTTGAGGCGTACGTCACGGAAAACGCTACGATAAACGGAGATCCCGTCCTGAATAAAAGAACAAAACGGCCTGCGAGGCCCTGAGGTATGTTTCCATCATAATTCAGGATTACAGTCATACTCACCTTATTTATGGCGGAGAACAATTTAATGTCACCCAGGTGTTTGTCGGCGAAAAACCCTGAAAATACCTCATTCTTGATTCCGGTCATGTTTGTGAATCATAAAAGTGGGGCGTTTAGTTTTTGTGTAGTTTCGAACTAATATCAAACATTGGAATTGTAGGTGAGAATTATTAAATTGATTAAGATATTTTGGATTTCAACTTCTTAATCAAAATATATAGAATATGAAACTCCCAAAAGAAGGAAACCCATGGAAAGTGGAGGGTAATGGTAAAACGTATGTTGTAAAATCGTTCTATCTATATCTTTGTCAGTGCAGTGTGTATCCCCGTGTGTTTTATTCAGTGCTGTGACGGAACTTGGCATCCACAAAAGTGGAGCTTCCGCATGAAACGAACCTCCGCATCCTCCTTCTCATGTCTCTTGACGGAATTTTGTTTATGAAGGAGTGTATCATTTCGCGCTGCAAATTTGCAGAAGTTTTGTTAAGTCTAATTAGTCACTTGTTGAATTATGAAGGTTACATATAAACAAAATAAATGATTGAAAAGTGAATATACATATTTTGATCGAATCACTTTAAACAATAATTTTTATTTTGAGAATGGAAAGGAAAAACTTTCCAAAACATTAGCCATTTCGAAAAAACTAAAGAATATAAAAATATTTCATTTATAGGTAAAATTTCTCAATACTATAATTTACGCCAGTATATTCTACAATTAACTGACGGTTTATATTACGCAGCCATTTCCAGAGGTGAACTTTTCAGTTTGCTCTTTAATATATAGATTTTACATTTACTAATTTTTAGGTTATGTAAGGTGAAAAAGCCAAGAAATATTAAGGAATATAATTGCACCTTAGTGATTCAAGTTACTAACAAGTATTTCTTTTATTCAATGAATGGTTGATGATAATTTTCTTCCTTATGTATCCTCCTCCGCTGCTGCCTCCGTTAACCTTCTCTTCGTGGAAGCCAACCGTTGTACTTTTGTTGTCGTTACCTCCGTTACAACACTGATCAGAAGTGCGGCTAACTGAGTTCGACTACGTAACACTTTTTGATCAATATTTTCGAAACGGCATACTTGTCATAAACGTGTGGAATAAACCGCACAGTCACTGTTTAAATAGTGTTTCAAAAATGTTCTTGCAGTGCTTGTGAATCTACTTGAAAATAGTTATGTGCTACTGGCATTGATTGACTGCTTCGGAATTGTAGTATATGTGCATATTACTTTCCGGTTGTTAGTGGTGTCGCTAAAACATGTACTATGAAATGACAGTTGACACTGACGGAAGAACAGAGTTGTTGGCTTTGTTTGGTGAAACTAGTGCATGAAAATCAAAAACTGTAAAATATAAGGTTAATCCTGTATATCATTGTAAATACGTATGTAAATAAAGCTTGTAAATAGAATTCATAGTGTGGTAAATGATAACACAGGAATCTTTAAGTTTTTTTCGAAAAATAGTTGAAAGTTAGAACCTACGCACATACTCAGATCACAAAAATGTTATTTACAATATGTGAGGCATTAAGTGCATCTTTAGATGTCATTGGTTTTGAACTTGATGTCAGTAAGTTGAAACCAGAGCCCAAAAAACAAGAATTCGTGACCCAACACTAGACCGACTGTTTTCGACACGCCAGTGGTGCCAGTGGTGCTCGACTGAACTAAGAATCCATCGCTAGACTCGTTAAAGGATAAACCTAAGTAAGTAGAGGCGATTACATCTTTTGAATACGTCATCTATGTGATTGATAGAAGACTCGAATATCAAGGATAAACAAGGCTGTCCAAGGCGGTCCGTTGTAAAGTTAAGCTTCGAAATCGACCGCCGAACGGGATTCGACTTTCACGACAGCTTCCATAGCAATACCACTAGTTGAAACCAGAGAGTGCCGTTTCGACTCGCCATATGTCTCATCAGCGGTACAAGGCATTGCTGGACTCGACTGTTCTTGAAGGACAAACCTAAGTAAGTGGAGGCGATGATATCTTTTATACGAAGACCCCATATATAAGATCAACAGAACATCAATCCAAATCAAACTTCGACATCGATCGTCGAACGAGTTTCGTCTTGCACGGTAGATTTTCCTGAAGGACAACTGGTTGAAACCAGAGCCCAGTTGGGAGCAATCGAGTCCAGCAATGCATTCGTGGTTCAGCTTAGTACCACTGATGAGACCTTTGGTGGGTAGAAATGCCGCTGTGTGATATTGGATCTAGAATGCTTTATTATTGGACTGAAGTTTCATTTAGTTGCCTTTCAGTGAAATCTGATGTGAAAGGAAAATTCTGTTCGGCGGTCGATTTCGAAGCTTGACTTTACAACGACTTTTCTTTTGCATTCGTGGATTGAGTCTTGTGTTTATCCCATAGATGGCATCTTCGTAGAAGGAGGTGTTATAGCTTGAAGTCACCTAGTTTTTTGTGTTAATTGCCATTTCTGATTAGTATGCCATTAGAAACAAAGTCAATCAATTGGACTTGCGATGATATTTATTGTTACTGTTTGTTAGGAATCACACGTTAAAAGGTAAGACCTCGTTAGTCTTTAGCTCGCACAAGTTTCGACTTCTGAGGGTTGTCGTTCGTAGGGATGCGATAGCTGGTTAACGAAACATATTTTCAAACATACATATATATTGAAAACCAAGTTAGCAGATCATTATGAGTCATAATTATCTCCTGAGGACGCTAACTCATGGCTAATTGAGTTAATAATAGTCCTTCCGGAAAAACTACGGCATTTCCTTTTGGAAATCATTGTGAATTCTTGACCATATAATCCGTTTTTTGTGTGGATTTTTGTCTTAGTTATTTCACGCAATTTCTTCTTCTGAATGAATACATTTTTCAAAGATTTGGTAATTTTTATGGACACGTCTAAGGAAGCTATTGTATAGTGAAATACGTGTTACGGTTTCGTAAACTGTTCTGTGAAAATTTTACAAGGAAACGTTAGCTATATACGTTAGGGATTTTCTCCAAGTATCGGACAATTTCATCACACAACAATCAAACGATAATATGAGTATCAATTGGTTGAAGAAAAAGGTTAACCGATTTTTCTGTACTGGGTGTTGCCCCGTCTTGCTTAGACCATAGCTTTCATTCTCAGAAGATTTTCATGAATTAGCGTTTGAATTTACTCCTGGGGATGTTATTACACTCCTCAATAAGCACAGCATGAAGTTTATTTTTGTTAGTAGGTGGTTTTTCGCGATTTCTCACATGTGCTTAATAGGATTTGCATCCGACGAATCTGTTTGATCGCTGCATGCTTTGTTCAATAATTCATATATTTGAAAGGAATGTATAGCAAATAAACCAAGCTTTGCAGACAGGATGTTTTGTGTGTGATTTCAAAGCTGTGTTTAAACACAGGGTGGCTCAAACCTAGATGATTAAAACATAACTCTGTTTTCCCTCGTATAATGTGTATAAATCAAGTCTTATCAGGAAATATGTTTGATATGAAATAATCTAGATTGAATTTTTTCAAAATAAATCGAAATTAGGCTATGAATGAGAAAGTTATTCAAAATCAAAATTTGTTAACATTTCAAGGCTCTCTATTTTTTTGCACCTAAGTGTATTGATTTTTGGATCATTTTTTTCAAGAAGAAGGGGATAATAAATATGAAATTATTCAATATACCTGATTTTCTTGCACACATGAACGAAATACTGTCTCTAGATGCGTGTTTTGTCAACCAAGGAGATGACTAGTCAGTCATCCAATGATAATGCATACTTGATTAGCGAAACGCGCATTGAGAGACAGTATTTTATTCTAGTGTGGGATGAGTATTTTTAATAGATTTCTTTTACGTCAGAGGTTTCTTTTCTACATATCTAGTACGAATATATTTTTTTTTAGTAGATCTTGCATTCTGCACTCATATGATCTTCATTCGTTCTGAGTGCGTTTATTTAGTGAAATGTTCGTTCATTCAATTCACGCTAATGTTTCAATTTCCGTATTGAATCAGTTCCAATCATCGATAAGGATTCTCTCTGACAAGTCCAATTCATCTACGAGAAATGTAATTGCGACTAAAATCTATCAACGACGTTCCAACAAAAACTCGATTAGAGCCCCTAGTCGCAAACAAAGCCATACACGTTAATTACTAGAAGTTGGGATTTCAATACCTACATCCTGGAAAACTTATTTCCCAGTAGAACTTACTTATTCGCTTTCAATCGTTACGTAGTTTGCATGAGCGAACAACTACAATCACTGCGAGCGAACTATATTATCAGCAATCTTACTGTTCTCGTTACGAGGAAAAGGATCGATGGATTACGTGAATTCGGTTTTTCATTACTAAATCAGTCCAAATATCTTATTGGTAGAACGTATATGAAACTTATGCAACGCGCTCGCTTCTTGGGAATATGAGATCAATCGGAATCTTTGCTGTGGTTATTTTTGAATGTTTGTCTAATCGGTATGAATAGCGCTTCTTAAAGTACGGGAAATAATTGCATTATATATTATGAACACTTTTTCACAGTAAAGTATTCAGGTATTTAATGTCATTCAAGAAGTCCCCGCGGTTTCGTGAATAACTTCGACCTTTCAATTTTCCAACTTCATACAGCAATTTCATTAGTTCAATGATTTAATGATCAGGTGATAAATGAACTAGATGGCAAGTTCAATGTCTGCGGAATTTTTGATTTGATTGTTGAATTTATCATTTCTTATGGAAGGGTCAACCGCTTCGTTACCTAATGCGTAACTGCGCCGGTTTGCCTGACTTTCCTTTCACTCAGGCATGCCAAAGGATTCATAATCTTGTTTCTTTATCCTTCTTGTAATTTATTGATGGGATTTTTCTTAAATGGTCCTCAATTATTGTTATGTGTTAATTCTTTAACTCAATTAGCCATGAGTGAGCGTCCTCAGGAGATAATTATGACTCATTCGCTACACATATTATTACCGTTTGATTGTTAAGTGATAGAATTGTCCGATACTTGGCAAAAATCCCTAACGTATTTAATTAACATTTTCTTGTGGGATTTCCACATAACAGTTTACGAAACTGTAACACGTGTTTCACTATACAATAGCTTTCTTAGACGTGTGCATAAAAATTACTAAATCTTTGAAAAAGGTATTTATTCTGAAGAAGCGATTGAGTGAAATAACTAAGACAATAATTCACACAAAAAAACGGATTCTATGGTCAAGAATTCACAATGATTTCCAGAAGGAAATACCGTAGGTTCTTCGGAAGGACTATTATTGGAAAACCGTAATGCTTCAATTTATGTGCGAGAATATCATAAGTCAAAAGCCTTCGATAGGTCACTCATTTTCAAATTCCTCTTCAATTGTGGAGATAAGTGCATTAATATGTTGTCGAATGTGGTTTTTTAAAAATATGTGATACTTGAAAACTTATTCAAGAAACACTTTATTGTGAGATTTTCACTACACAGTATGACTATTCTTCGAGTTTAAAGGCTGTCGATTTTTTGAATTTTATCCTGGCTAGCTCCTTCAGATATTTATACATCCTAAGTAATCTTCGATGACTGGATATTACGGCTGCGTGAAGCGTATTTATGTTGACTTTAGTTTGGTGTGCTAATACCTGTACCTGGATTAGGTAAATTGTCAATAATATTCGTCGACTCCATTTTGTTAAAAAACATCTACGGAGAGGAAATTTTTTTAGACTATACAGGGCAGATAGAAAAGTGTCGACGAATGTTATTGACCTAATCCAGGTATTAGCACACCAAATTACCTGAGTCAACATGAACACGCTATACGCAATTTACCTAATCCAGGTACAGGCACACTAAACTACCTGAGTCAACATGAACACGTTTTACGAAATGTACCTATTCCAGGTACAGGTATTAGCACACTAAACTACCTGTGTCAACATGAACACGTTTTACGAAAAGTACCTAATCCAGGTACATGTATTAGCACATTAAACAACCTGAGTCAACATGAACACGTTTTACGAAATATACCTATTCCAGGTACAGGTATTAGCACACTAAACTACCTGTGTCAACATGAACACGTTTTACGAAATGTACCTATTCCAGGTACAGGTATTAGCACACTAAACTACCTGAGTCAACATGAACACGTTTTACGAATAGTACCTAATGCAGGTACAGGTTTTAGCAAACTAAACTACCTGAGTCAACATGAACACGTTTTACGAAATGTACCTATTCCAGGTACAGGTATTAGCACACTAAACTACCAGACTCAACATGAACACGTTTTACGAAATGTACCTAATCCAGGTACAGGTTTTTAGCATACTAAACTACCTGTGTCAACATAAATATGCTTTACGCAGCCGTAATATCCACTCATCGGAGATTACTCAGGATGTATAAACCTCTGAAGAAGCTAGCCACTTGCGCCAGCGAAACGCCAGAAAGAAATTTTCAGAATCGACAGCCTTCAAACCGAAAATATGAAATAAATTATTGGACTTGAAATAACCCACATATTTTTTTTTAACTTTTTGAAAAACTTAAGATTGGAGTAGTAGCAATCGATCTAACCATTCACAATTTTAGAGTAATCCCTGACTGAAAAAACTGAACGTAGCCATTGGGCCCATATCTGCGACAAAAATACAATAAATGCAGTGAAATCTACCAGTTTTCCATTTGCAGCCAAATTCAGCTAGAAAATTGTAGAGCAGTAGAACTTTCGTTTCAGTAGGACAGTGTAGGAATTTGGCTTCAACTATGCAGAACAAATTATACTCCAAATGGTCAAATAATAGGTAAACTGGAAATTTTACGCGAAAACAAGAGGAATTTATTATGTTGGATATAGATCCATAAAAGAAGATCGAAGACGTTCTTCAGAAGGGGCAATACACGAAGATTGCACAAGATCCCACTGCATCTATTGAAAGGTAGGTGTAGCAGAAACACTGAAAAATATCGTCTATCCCTCTCAAATGAAGAGCGATCATCACTGTTACTGCACCACAGTAAGCCTCCTGATCTGCATAAACTACTCAAGTTTTACAAAAAGGATATTCTACTTCAGTTCCAGAAATTTGGCCACACATGAAATACGGAAATACCTACTCCTTAGTAGTGAAACAAACTTTTCTTCTTCGTGAAGGATGCAAAGTACTGTGGAACAAAACATAACAGAACATTTGCTCAGAAGGAAAGCACCAATTACGAACCACCCAACAACCTACCACAGTAGAAATCATTCTGTGCAACTTGAAAAAAGTCTTGATAAAGAAGTGAACTTATCATGAAGCAACTTCATCGGAATTGATACTTAAAAAAGCTTGTAGAACAGACATGGGTCAGGAGTCGCGAAGAGGTAAAAAGAGAGAAAACCCATTCAAACTGTAAAGAAAATCGAGTGAAAGGTTAGGAACAATTCATGAAATACATCCTGTCATTCATGTTGACACTATTGAGTGACACACAACAAATGCAACTAGTATACTCTCGCTTTCAAATATCCAATCCATCATCCCGAACGTCCCAAAAATACCAACTCGATTAAACATTCTCTCCCTCCGCCCATAACCTCAATCTAACGAGGAACACTTAGCGAGACGCAGCATCTACATCGGTAAATGGAAGAAATGGACCGTGCAGGGTCCATTTAACATCCGTAATTAAGAGGTCTTTCTCGGGAGAAGGCCATAAATCAAGAAGACAGATTCATAACGCTCATTTCCATAATTCTTCATTTCGTTGTCGGTATTTGTCCCCGGGGATCGAGTTAACAGTCGAGAGGAGTTGGGCGGGACTCAGACCGCGGGATTTATCTTGGTAAGTGTTTCAGAATGGGAGTTTGCTGAATCTATCTTGAGATGCTGGTGATGAAACCTCATTTGCCATTAGTTTTACTGATTGTATTTCTGGTATCTCTCTCTAAAGTAATTTTTTCATCGTCAGTTGAATTTGAATCGAATTGAGTTTTAACATAAAATGCCAATATTTTCCAAGAAATAATGTGGTATTGTAATTGTTTTTTAAAATTTACCTGGTTTACCAGAATTGCTCATTTATCTGAATAAGTTTGACAGAACCCATATTATTATACAGGGCGTTCCAACAAAAACTTGACCTCCCCTGTAAGTCAGAAACGGACATGTAATCGAAAATTTCAAAGAACTCGTCGATTTTTGTTTCTAGGGGGACTAATTTTGATATGAAAATCATACCCGTAACTTCACCCCCCTGCGGTCAGCAACTCACCCCCAATTTTTTCAATGGCATGGGGGGTCGAGTGATACATCACTTGAAAGGTCTTTTGTCCCTCTATAACCTCTGTGATTTTTTTCAAAATTGGTTCATTCGTTATTGAGAAATAGAATATTGAACGTTTTATTTAAGAAAAAACTAAAAATTCGCTCTCGTTCATTTTAATGAGGAAATCAACAACAAATTATATCAGTGGAAACAAAATCAACGGATGAATTGCTCAAAATGACCTCCACCTAGTTCCATACAATAATACACTCTACTCTCGAAAGCGTTCCGTACATTATTCAATATGTCCGAAGTCAGCAATCAACATTCCCGAACAATTATCTATCGCAGGTCTTCTAGATTTGTAGGCTTAGTAGAGTACACTTTCGACTTCAGGTGTCTCCACAGAAAGTGGTCCATCGGTGTGACATCAGGTGATCTAGCTGACCACACTACTGGACCCCTTCTGCTGATCCAACGCATTGGAAAACGTTCGTCCAAAAACTATCTCACCAGAACATCAAAATGTGGGGGTGTACCATCCTGCTGAAATGTAATTTAATTTTTTACAAAATTGTCATCATTTGTGTAATCATAGTAATCATGTAATCACAGTCTTGAAATAGATTTTAGTGTGTCTCCACTGAACTAATTGATGGATGTAGCCGTCACTACGTGGTAGGAAATCATAATGAAGTAAAGAGAATTGAAACTTCAGTTAAAATAAAAGTGGTGAAAAACATAGAAAGTTTCAATTTTCTTTTCTTCATTGTCTCCATTGAGATTACCTTCAGTGGAGGATGGTTCAACAATATGATTACCAAGAATGCCGAGCCAGACATTCAATTTTTGTGGAGTTTGTGAATGTGTTTCCATCAACAAATGAGGATTCACATCGCTCCAGTAACGACAATTATGTCTAATCACTTCACCATTCGACATGAAATAACTTTCGTCTGAAAAACATGTATTGTATAATAGGTTTGGGTTACCTCACAAAACTGAAGTCGACGATCAGGATCATCTTCGTTTAATTCCTGAACTAGCCTTATTTTGAAAGGATGGAATTTGTAGGCTTTCAAAATCCGAAAAACACTAGTAGCGTATACACCAGACGCTCTAGCTCTGATAGATTGTCGATTATCCATTTGTACATGTCCTAAAACTGCAACTTCAACTCCGTTATTTCTGACAGGACGGGATACTTCATATTTTCTGTTGTGAACAGAACCTGAAGTTCGAAACTTATCCATTAACTGTTTAACGTATTGATGGCTCACGTTGTGGTCTGGATGATACGTATTATAAAGTTTTGCAACAGCTTTAGCACATTCATTATTTCGATAATAGGTTACAACAATTTCTATTGTTTCTACAGTAGAATAAACCATTTTGGAACACAGTGAACAAGGATGACTGAATAATAATTCGTGAAGAAGTGACAGTGGCCAACTATCTACTTTTTGTTCTACGACAACTAGATTCAAAGAAAACTACCAGTGCAGAAAAAACTAACAGTGTTGTCCATTTCAAAACGTTTACTAGTAATTAAATAAATTCTACAAATCTAGAACACCTGCGACAAAGAATTATACGGGAATGCGCTTTCGAAAATAGACTGTATTATTGTATGGAACTAGATGGAGGTCATTTTGAACACTTTATCCGTTGATTATTTTGCCATTGATATTACTTTTGTTGATTTCCTAAATAAAACGTTCAACATTCAATTTCTCAATAACAAAAGAACCAATTTCGAAAAAAAATACAGAAGTGATACAAATACCTTTGAAATGATGTATCACTTGACCCCCCATGCCATTGGAAAAAAATAGAGGGTAGTTGCTGACCGTAAGGGGGTAAATCAGTCCCCCTAGAAATGAAATTTGACGTGTTCTTTGAAATTTTCGATTACATGCCCGCTTTTGACTTATAGGGGAATCAAGTTTTCGTTGGAACGCCCTGTATACGTGCATGAATGTTCCACTGGAAATTAAAGATTAACTGTATGATTTTCTACGCTGAGCGACTAAAATCATAAGTTATGATATAACTGAGTGTATGAATCAACCTTAAATTTAGTGAAAATGAAACGCATCTAATGTTATGAAGGAACATTCCTGAGGAACAAAATAGCTAAGGCTTTCGCGGCCGAGGTGTTCAGTGGCACTATTATTCGGGTTCAAAGGCCGTGGAGTACCTAGCTTCTTCAGAGTTTCATAATCGGATATCAACCAATGAACTTAAGCAAGCAGCTTACATCGGGCTCCTACGCGCTGAGAGCCATCTCTACAGAACTGTGCTATGTCCATTTAAGAACAGCCTATTTTGCTCTTATAGATTAATATATCAGATAGGTTGGGTTAGGTTATTCCAAAGTGAGTGGGTCTATTCGAGCCTCCACCGCAACGCGCAAGGGTTTATTGTGGCTCACTCCTAATCACACTCGACCAAATAAACCCAGCTTATTAACTAAGCCGATTAGTTTGTATGGTGAGTGGTCTTTCAGATCAGATGGTAAGAGTACGGCTATGCCGAACTCTAAAAACCTGAATTCGGTCCCCAGCGGGGCAGGCACAAAGTATATGCTCTGCTGTTTCATCGCTAATGAGGTAGTCGGATAGTCAAGGTGCAAGATTCCCACCATGATATCCGCGACAACCTTCCCATATGGTTTGTGCAAGTCAGCAACACCTCCTCCACCTGAGACAGATTCAGCGTACGCCGCTCAAGGATTTGGTGCGAAGCGGTTTCATAAGGTACTCCACTCTTGGAGTGGAGGAGACGACTCAGTCGTTTCCTGGCTGCACCACCAAACCTTTTTTTAGGTTCAGTTATTGGATCAAGAGTTGGAAAGTTGAGAAGTTCTCGCTCCTGATTTAAATTTACAGGGAGGTCAGTTGGAGTCGTAAGCTCGACATCCATCTCCTCTGTAGACTCAGCGTTAGAAAGAATTTTTAAGTTTACTCTGTCCATAAAAGTCCCACGAGTAGCTAGGGAAAGAAAGTCAATCACGGAATCACAGCAGAGCCCCGCATTACCGTGACAAGGCGATGCTACGACAAGAGGGCGCCCGGTATCTCGGGCGTACATGGGTGTACTTACTTAGCATTTTTTCACACGTGTGTTACCAACATCCAATATGTAGTTCAGAAATTTACGAATCAGGTTAGGACAAAGAATAAATAACAGGTGGGCGGAGCTTATGCGCGCGCGCCACGGAAGGATAAATATAGAACGTTTCGCAGGCTAGAGACAGAGACTTTGGCTCTGGCTTTGGTAGAGCACACTTCGTGAGAGAGCATTATCGAGAGAATTAATACTTGACCATAATAATATTGGAAGTTGGTTTTGAAAGTTAGAAAAATTGTAAAAGAAGTCTACGGCTTTGGTAGAGCACACTTCGTGAGAGAGCATTATCGAGAGAATTAATACTTGACCATAATAATATTGGAAGTTGGTTTTAAAAGTTAGAAAAATTGTAAAAGAAGTCTACGGCTGCAAGTTTCTG
>WOGL01000760.1:0-13281 GCA_015342145.1 Leptinotarsa rubiginosa
TATGATGCCAAAATACAAAGTTTATACAAATTTACAGCTGGGTATGTCAACTTTCCGAAATACAGGCCTAAATCGACCTAAAATGACTAGACAATCACTTGAAGTTCTCTAATGAACAAAGTTAAGGCTTGCTAGTTATCTCCGATGCCATCGGCATCAGCACCACACCGACAGCGGTCATGAATATATCAACCTACTCTCTATCAACATCTGTCTGTAGAGAAGCTAAATATACAGAGAGGCTAAATATACAGAATTGTGCATATTGCTAGTAGCACAAAACAGGTTAATGTGGAGCCTAGCTAACTACTAGTTGGTCAAGAAAGTCTCAGCATACTAGGAATGACTAAATTCTCTGTCAATTACGACTTGCCTTATACAGTCCCAGGCGTAGACACAGAACAGAGACATAACCCTACCTAGCGACCTACGCGATAGTATTTCAGGATAAAATCCAAACAGTCAAAATTTAAACAGTAAAAGATTTCAAACCAAGTAACGTAACTTGTTTTGAAATCTTCTATTTTTTATTTTTTGTTAATAATATTTTTTATATTTTAATTTTTTATTTTTGACTTTGAGAATCATTTTCTGCATTTTTTCCAGGTTTCCGAGAAACGTTTCATTGGCTGCACCCCAAGCAATGACTCCATAATTGAGGCGGCTCTCGATCATCGCGTAGTATAATATTTTCATTTAACTTTTGGTGAGTATATTCGAATAGTGTTTCATCCTGTATAGAATACTCCTCAATTTCTTCACTACATAATTTACATGTACGTTCCATTTCAAGTTACAATCAAGATAGATTCCCAAATATTTATAACTGTCTGCCCTTTTAATTCTCACAACTTCATTAGGTTGTTTGATCTGTATGGTATCAAAATTAGGCAAATTTTTGGAGTAAAAAGTGAAGGGAATGAAGTATGTTTTATCTTTATTTACTGTCAGTAGTTGCCCGTCAAACCATTCAAGAATATTTCCGAAGTCTCATTCTACTACAATTTTCAAATCATCCCAAGTTTTGGCTTTGTAGACTACTGCGGTGTCATCAGCAAAGCTCATCACATTTCCTTCTAAATTCAATTTGAATAGGTCCTTCAAATATATATTGAAGAGTATAGGACCAAGGACGGTGCCTTGTGGAACACCAAATTCAATGACTCGGGTTGAACTTATGCAGTCATTGGTTTCGGTACATTTTTCACGGTTGCTCAGGTGACTCTTGAATAACTCAAACGCAGTACCTCTAAAACTTATACTTTCTAAAGTATTCAGAAGCGATTCATGGCAGATAGTATCGAATGCCTTTTTAAGATTCACTAAGATGCATAAAGCAGTTTGTTTTGTTTATTGTCAACAGCTTGACTTATTTCAGTTGTTAATAGGTTAATAGCATCTTCTGTCGATCTGTTCTCCCGAAACCTGAACTGCTTATCCGACATCATTTCATATTTTTAAAGAAATGTTTCTTAAAAAAGTTTTTTATAGATTTCTGATAGATTCCAGATTAGTGATATTGGTCTATAATTTGAGACTTTTCGTTTCGGCCGTTATCCCATCCTTCCCAAGTGCTTTATTTTTTTTTTCAAACTTCTGATTGTTTTCAATGTCTCCTCTTCAGTAATTTCTTCTAAGTAAAATGAATTCAATCGACATGTTTGAGGTTTGTTAGATGAGAAGCTGGCTTTACTTTCTATTTTTTCTGATAGTTCTTTTCCGATGTTTGTAAAGTATTCGTTGAATCTATTGGCGATATCTAATTTATTCCTTAAAATTTGTCCATTTTCTGTCTCAATTTCAAGAATTTCATTTTGATGTTTATTTTTGTTCGACATGTCATTCAAACATCGCCAAAGATTTGAAGAGTTATGTTGATGGAGAGTTATTTTATTTTGGTAATATTTTCTTTTGGTTTCTTTTATGAGTTCATTCAGTTTGTTACGATGTTTTTTGAAGTTATTCACGTTCTCTTGGGTGGGGTTTTGTTTCATAAGAATGAACAATCGGTATTTTTGATTAATGGAGACTACTATACCTTTTGTTATCCACTCTTTCCTTTTAATATCAGATCTCTTGTATTTGATTGTTGAAGTACATTCTTGTATATATTTTTGCATTAAATTTATGAAACAATTCACAGCATGTTCAGGATCATTGTGTTCGTAAATTTCGGACCAATTTTCAGCTTGAATGTGAGAAACTAATCTCATTTTATTGAGATATTGTTTTGTTGAAAGTGTATTTTGAATTTGTCTTTTTTTTTCAGGCAAACAGATTTGTAATACTATAGGATAATGGTCGGTAACACCCATCTCCATCACAACTGGTATACAGAAACTTTCATCGATAGTATTTTTCAAAAATATATGATCAATACATGTTCTGGAGTTTTTAATATTTCTTGTGTATGTATTAATTGTTGACAAATATCCATGTGCCCCCATTACATTTAGGTAATCTTGTACTTGTTCATTGTTGCTCAGAATATTAATATTAGTATCGCCCACTATGATATGAATGTTAGTTTTTGGACAGTGCCGCAGATATTCGTCAAGTTTTTCATTAAAAACATTGATACTTGTTGAAGGTGATCTATATATTCCTGTAATCAAAATGCTTTTATCAGCAAATTTGGTTTGGATTTCTACAGCCCTGATTTCACCTATATTTATTATGTTATATTGAAATTCTATACCACGTTTGAAGTAAATAACAAGACCATCATTTTGATTTAGCGTTCCCTCATTATAAATAAGGTCATATCCTACAATGCAATGAGCAGAAATATCTTGGATAACCCAAGTTTCTGTTAGCACTATGAAATCAAATTCATTTGCTATTTCGCCCAAGATAATTTTCAGTTCATCTAAATTTTTTGATATACTTCGTATGTTTGTATGTATTATGTTGAGACTGGTGTTTGTTTTGTTCAGTAGATCATTAAGATTGGAAATATTTCTGGCCGAAAATGTTTCTATGGAATTTATTTGGAAATCTTTGACATATGTATTCATTATTTTCTATCAGCGTTTCACTTTGTACAGTACAATTTTGTTAGTTTTAAAGAGCTTGTAGCGGTTAGTGAATATAATATAATTATGTCGGTTAGTGAATATAATATAATTATATGAAGATATTTAAAAATAATAATAATAATAATAATATATTTATAATAATAACTATTTGGCAGAATTCTTTCGTGTAGTTCGTTTATCTTGTAATAAATTTTTACTGGTTTTCCTGGGAATAGTTGTTTTCGGAGTGCTCGGGCCCTCTTCAAAGCATATATCGGGATAGTCCAAGGTTTCAGTTTGAGCTATTAGAGTTGGTGAAGGAATATTTTCTATCTGATAGTCTTTCTGGGTGTTTTGAGTAAAAGTAATGAATTCAGGTACTGGTGTGCCTGGGTCACTCTGTGATTTTATTAGATTTTCTAGTTCACTTTCGTTTTCCAGATCTTCGAGATCCGAAGGGGTGAAAATTTTATTATTTAAATGAAGTTTATTGTTTTTAATGAAGCAATTATTATGTTTGTCTTGCTTTGCTACGTGTAAATGCTTTCTTAATATTTTATTTTCCTTCCTCTGCTGTTCAGTGAGATCATTAGCTATAGTTATTGAGGTTCCTTTCAGGTTCTTTACCTTCTTTAGAATGCTTATTTTTTTTAAATATGATGTGAATTCAACTTTCACAGGACAATTAAACGTTCTCCCCAAAGGAAATATGTTGTTGAGGTCACTCTCAACTAGTTCAATTTTCAGAAGATCTTTGAATAACTTTATGATATAAGTTGTTGTTATGGTTTGTTCTTTTCTCTCACATCCATATATTACGATACCATTTTTCCTCTGATTCCTTTCAAGCAACTCAATTTTATTTTTCAGTTCCTCGTTTTCCTTCTCCGCTTTACTGAGACGATGATTTATTTCCTCGATTTTCAAAGCGAGTTTCACTTCAACTGCTTGTAATTCAGATTTTAATTCTTTATTTCCTTTCAAAATTTCAGCTGAGAGTTGTTTATTGGATATATCCTGAGACATTATATTATTTGTGTATCGTCGCCTTAATCCTTATCGTGTTTTTGACTTGATAAAAACACTATGGGTTTGAACAATAGGTGTATGTTTATTTATATGTTTATTGGTTATTTGATTTCTTCAACGTCTTTTTGACTGGACTTCATAAGATGTGATGATTATTGTGTGTGTAGAATAACTATATCTTTTCAAAATATTTTTTTTAATGAAGGAAACATACCATTGCTTCGAATTTTTCAAGAGCTCTTTCAGAACACACACTAACTTAGGCTCACCATACACCATGTTACTCTCAGACAGTGGATTATTTAGTAGTCTATAAAGCAACATGTTAGTCCTTTGAATTCAAAAAAATTATGCTTGGAATTATACGATTGAATTCAAATACTTTATACTGACTACGTTATTCATTACATTTTTAAATGCATTAACCTTATTATTGATATATACTTCATCTTGAATTTTAATCAATTAACCATTAGTTTTTGTCTGATGGCATTTCTTTATCACTAGATTCGAATAACCTTACCGATTCTAGTAGATCTTCGAAATCTTCAAGACCATCATCGTCTGCATTGATTCTTCATCCACATTTCCATGCGGATCAATAACTTCTTCCTAAGGTTTTTCTTCAATATTGGAGCATTTTTCAGAACAATGACAATTTGAGCATGAATTGGTGCATTTTAAACCATATTTTTGGCAGTCACATTTCAGACTGTTTCAGGGGTGCAGCAAATAGTTTTGGGCAATATTTCCGAAATTGATTTCTTTTCTGTAAATCTGGTCATAACGCCACGTTGATGTTGCTTCCAGACCCATTCTGTTGCTGTCAGTTTGTTTCCCAGCCACATTTAAAGCTGATAACATGCCCTCTGTAACAATGTTGTTCTGCTGCACGTTCTCTGAGTGGTGAGAGATTTGCCAATATAAATGATGATTCAAGTTTTGTCAACATATATTTTCGAAATATTAATAAAGATTTGAAATCTTTTTTATAAAAAATATTGACCAAATTTGATAAATTTTTATCTTCCAAGAATGAATTTACCATGTTTTTCTTTCTTTTTCCGAGAAATCCAAATGTTGTATCGCAACCAGAAAAACAATGCAGAAATGCAAAGATACCTTTGAAGGATTCAAATTTGAAACTATTTATTAGATGTGAGAAATAGATCCTTTACATTTCCAGAACGTGGCTTGAGAAAATGAAAGTCATAATTATTTGAATTCGATTGATTCAAAAATACCAAAAAATCAATAACTTTACCCACAACTATGATAGTTTTATTAGTATCTCTGTCAATTTCTATCGAGATCTTAATAATGAAGTGAACAAACAGATACAAGAAACACACCGATTTCTTGAAAAAACAGACATTTTGACGTGGGAATTTTTCATTGAAAATTAGGGTGCTTTTTCGATATTAAATCAAAATAAGGGGAAAAATAAATATTTCAGATCCAAAAAATTACAGTGTGTTTGGGATATACAAAGGTAAGTTTTTACCAAATTTGGCGAAGAAAAAAGATTTCTGTAGAATATAAAAATAAAAAACCAAAAAATCGGTTATTCGAATTTGTCGGATAAATTTTAAAGTTATGTGAAAAAAGTGTGGATACAAAAGTTATGAATCTTTTCATTACCTTCAACTTTTTTCCATAAGACTTGTAGTTTTGCCAGAAATCGCTTCCCGACCTCAGATCGCCCATAATAAATTATTTTTCATTTTATTTTTATCATATTTTCTTCTCTTCTCAATGGGTTTCGTCTCACTACTATTTTATTTCACTTTTTATTCTGTAATGAATTTATTATTATGGTCTAATTGTTAATTATAGAAAAAACCTGGAAAAAATGGAAAATTCGAAACATTTTAATTTGACAAGTATCTCCAAAATGCCGTAACCTCACAAATGTGGTTATGACAAATTGTCATGAAACTTGTCATAAAACTTGTCTTTCATCCTTTCAAGTCTGCGAATACCAAAAAAAACTTTGAAGAACTAGAACGATACACCAGCCTTGTCGTATTCCATGGCGTATGATAAGTTTATCGAATAAAACAAAGAACAGACCTTTAAAGACAGTCAGAAATACATGAATACATACCAGATTATTCGATTCGAGCAAATTGACGACAACAACGACTTTTTATTATTAATTGATGTAGCCTAAATTGTTTCGCGTAGTATGAAGCCCAAGTTGAGAAAAGTAATATTTAACGAGGAAGCTTAGAGGTTTTACATGAAATATTGAGTATAATTTGTTCTCCTAGAAGTTTATTGTCCAAAATATCTGAACAGTTTCTTAGCAGCTAGGTTGGAACATACGTAGATATTAAAAAATATTCCATTGGATAATCTATTGGCGTGGGGTAAAAAATAGTCCAGAAACTGTCCTTACCAATATTTTCTAGATAAGAAACAAAGAAATCGAATTGAATTATGTTTCTTCGTAAATTTTATATTAATAGTTTGCAGAAGTATCAGGTCAATGTCTTATCAAACCTAATATAAGGAAACATTTATTGTTACACTCAGATACAATTGCGGTTTGTGCTCAATAATTTGAACTTCCGGTAAGTTTACATTTAATTAAAACAATTGTGATAATTTCAGTTCGGTGGGAAAAGCGCGAAGAGTTGAGAGCGTTAATAAACGTGATAAGTATATAAGTATCACCAGTGGATCTACCCCGTACTGGGTGAGAATGGCACCATGTTTATTATTGGCTAATCTTTGAATTTGTTTAATTTTATTGTTGGATTCTTTTGGTAACTCTTACATTTTGATTTGTACAATGCCTTACCTGACAATGTTTAATCTATGAACATGTTTTGTTTCAAAACAATTATAAGAAATATCTGAAGTCTCATAGCTTCTTTACAGTTTCAGAATATTTATTTCAAGCAAGGAGAAAACTTTAGACTTTCTAAATGCTGGCATGTACGATAGTCTCAGAAACGATCCCACCCATTTATATCAGAAACAAGTCAAGGAAACTTTGAAAAATATTCATTGTGTCATGGATGAAAAGGAAAAATTCCGATCGGTAGTCATGAACCCACAACCACCTAAATTGTATTCGTTGATTAAATTACACAAAGATAACTACCCGATAAGACCGGTAGTTTCTTTCGTCACAGCTCCGTCAGTTAAAATATCCGAAAAACTCATTGCAATCATTCAAAACCACACCAATTTCAAATCAAAATTCAGTTTGAGGAATTCATACCATTTGATCAATGAAATTCAAGATATTACACTCCCGGATAATGCCAAATTAAATTTCATTCGATGTAACGAATGAAACGATTACTCTGGTAGAGAATCTATTGGACGAAAACTGTATCAATCCGGTAATGAAAAATTAAATGTTAGACTTACTTACGGTGTGTTTGTCACAGAATTACTTCCAATTCAATTAAACTTTTTACTCATCCTGCAAAGTTCTCATAATGGGAAACCCACTTAGTCCTATTCTGGCAGAGATTTTCATGGACGATTTGGAGAGAAGAATATAACCCACTGGTAAGAAGTTTCGTGTATTGGTATAGATATGTGGATGATATCCTGGTATTTTTCACAGGAACGAACATACAGTTGACTAACTTTTTGAATTTCTTCAATTCTCTACACCCTTCTATCACATTCACAATGGAGGTGGAACAGGACGACTCTATAAATTTTTTTTGACTTGACAATAATAAAAGTTAACAACAAAAATGATTTTTCAATTTATCGTAAACCGGCACATACAGATATTATCAATAACCGTCAACAATGATTACGATAGCGGTCTAATACATTCTTTATTATCAAAAAGGTTATACAGTCAAGCTTTGAAAGAAGTTTACCCAATTCGAAGAGAAGAGGAAAAAAGTTATAGAACCGTATCCTAACTTAGGCCAACTCACTACAAATATTTCAGATTTTATGCATAGCAAAAGTGTAAATACTACGTTCAAAACCAACAACAACTAAGGCTTGCACATTAAGAATAACAAAGAAAAATGTTCAGTTTCAGAAAAATCAGGAGTGTATAAATTATCGTGTGGGTCATGTCCGATGATTTATATAGGTCAAACTGGAAGAGCGTTTAAAGCCCGCATAAAAGAACACAAATATAGTTTCCAGAATGGAAAAATAAATTCCACATATGCCACTCATTCAATCTCAGAAGGATATGAGTTCAACCATAAATACAAACCCCTCCATGTCCAGAAGAAAGGTTTGAAACTTAACCTGTTGGAGATTATGGAAATAAACAAATTCAAAAACTCTCAACTTCTTACGAACGATCAAACTGAATTGAATAATTCGCCATTATTGAATCTGTTCATTTTCAGGTAAAAATAGTTAGGTATATTTAACGGTATAATTTTTTCAGGTGAATTTTTTCAGGTAGATTTATTATTTAGGTAGACGAATAGGTACTGGGTTAGAGTATGAAATGGGGTCATTCAGAAGTAACTCTTAGTTTACGCTTGAAGAAGCTATTGTATAGCGAAACACGTGTCGCGGTTTTTGTAAAAGCCTTTTATAGTGAAAATCATACAATAAACTGTATTTATTAATTAGTTTTTTTTATAATTATAATTGTTATTTTGCTACTTTCATAATTAGGGGATGACTGAAACTAATTTTCATTTTACGAGTAAATTACAGATTTTTAAAATAAGTTTTTATTATCGTTTCCTTTTTCAGGAAGCTAAGTTTACGCTTGAAGAAGCTATTGTACAGCGAAACACGTGTCGCGCTTTTTGTTAAAGCCTTTCATAGTGAACATCATATACATTAAACTGTATTAATTAGTTTTTTTCATAATCATAATATTTATTTTGCTACTTCCATAATTAGGGTATAACTAAAACTATGTTTCAGTTTACGAGTAAGTTACAGGTTTTAAAAACAAGTTTTTATTATCGTTTCCTTTTTTTGGAAATGATCTCAACAAATATCCCACCTACACCAATTAACAATCAATCAAACAACAGGTGAGCAGTCAATTAATTTTGCTCTAAAGCAAACGTTTTCGTGTATAAGGGCTGATTTTATTAAGACATCCTAGTCCGTTTCTCTGTCTTAATTTTAGTACTAATTTTGGTCTCAAAAAAGATCAATTTGTATGATTCCATGGAAGCATTTTTTTCATTATCTCAGTCGTTCAATAGTCCCTCAATTATGACCTTGAATGTTCCCCACTAGGACTATGATTGAGGACCGATTTCTATATTCTTGTCTCAGTCTTTGTTTCCATTTTACTCTTTGACGATGTCAACAAATGTGACTTTATACAGTAGTTTTGTATAATAGTAAACTTAACTATCATAAAAATCACATTTGTTTCGAAATCCGACATTTCTCAAGGTCACAACTGAAAGACTGAGAGAAGGACGTGAAACGTATAAATGCTTTTATGGGAAATATACATTTGAACTTTTTTCTTGTACTAAAATTACTAAAATTGAGAGTGAAACAAGGATAGAAACAAAAACTAGGATGTATAAATCGGTCCTAAGACGAGACATAATCAATAATGCGCTTGGATGGAAAAAAATGTGATTTTATCATTATACAAAATGAGTCTATAGACACCTATTTTTGTCGACATTGTACCCGAATCGCGCAATTACATGTCTATTGTTAACACTGAATGTCACAGTCACTAGTTTTAATGTTTAAGATCGAAATTATGCTGCATAAATTGACCATATTTGAAAATTCTCAAGACAACGACAAGAACTAAAATTGAGATAAGATAAGAACTAGGCCCTTAATTTCGAAAATTATTTATTTGCACACATTTTAACCGATTCAAACTTGGTGTACTCGAAATATAATCTTTGAATATTCGTGACTTCAACAAACGATACGGGGATTATTTCATTAGAAATATAACAAATAAAAAAGTTTATAATGAAAATGAAAAATATATAGATCGACCAATGCCATGTTTTGGATTACCAGGCAGTATGCTAGTATGCAGTATGTCATCTGCAAAGCTGTAAGCAAGACGCATTAACTAACAAGGTATGTTTCAAGGCTGTATTTTACATCCTAGTCCTCGTCTCCGTATTCGTCTTTAATTTTGTCTTTGTCGTTGTCTTCAGAATCTTCAATACTGGGTCTTCTATACAGAATAATGTTAATCCTTAGTACAGAGTTACCAATTGAAACGTAATTGTGCAATTCTAAAGAAAGATTTGGATTAACTCCATCTTTATACAAAAAATGTGGACAACTTTCAAAGGGAGGGAGTAAGCAATTAATTTCAAATCAAACTCTTCACAAAGATGTGTAAATCATACATAGAAGTTACTTTCAGATACAAACTGAAATAAAAAATCCTCTCGAAACAACTAGTTTCATATAAACACCGAATTACACAAAAAATACTTCCCAAACAGATTACTTTATATGAACACTGAATTATACAAAAATAACTTTTTCCTATTCAGTTTGTATTCCAAACATTCGTTATAGAATTGAATCAGATAACATTCATAGGAATCTTAACTAAAATTTAAAAATTCTACTACCATAAAAAACACATTCTTTTTTAAATATCATCAGCTGACAACGAAAATCACCTGAGTTCAATGAATCCATCAACTGGTGTTTGTAGTTGTAAGCGATTCAATTAGATTACTTGAAGAAGAAAGGTATGCGTATTGTTGACGTTGGCTTAGCCCTAAAAGTTGAAATTATGGAACTTTCAAGGTCACAATTCAAGGACGAAGACTAAGTCGAGGAAATGAAACATGTGTGAGTGCTTTCATGGAAAGATGAGCATTAAACTTTTTTCTTGAGACAAGAATTAAGACAGAGACAAGGACTGAGATGTATAAACTGGCCCTTAGGCAGAAATAGCATCGGTTTAAGGACTCAACCCTGTGGTACACCAAACATTAAGACTTATTATTCCGAAGTTGAATAGCATTACCACAGTCTATAAATTAAGATGAATAGAAAATTTCTGGTTGATCTTTAGCGATCATTCAATATATCTCAGAACTTACCATGTTTACCTATTGCGACACTACTTTGATTGAATCTCATTTAGATTTGTCATTCTTGGCAACCGTGAATATTTCTGATATTTTTATACCCAAATGCCCGCGACCTAGACATGATATTTCAAACTGCGTGGATCCATGGAATAGGATAAAAATACAAATTAATAAACAATAATTGGACGAGTACAACAGTGTTGCGAGACAAAATTAGTCACTTCAATATCAAAACTGTAACAAATCGTGATCTATATTGTGTAATTATACCTAGATCAGTTATATCTTGGCACGAAAATCTTAGATTCATTGAATTCATTACCCCTGAAGCTTTTAAATTACAAGTCTGTTCGTTTGTGTATATTGTTTTCATTCCATCATCTTGTCACACCTCATTTCGTGTTTACCGAGATCTAGTACCAACCTATGTATTAAATAACTCACAGATTACACACATAGGTAGAATGATAGTGCGATAAATCTGGTAGATATGAGAGAAATATTTTGTTATCAAGGCGAATGTACACAAGAGTACGTTCGTTAGCCACATAGTCTCGTAATGTTGTTGGATGGGATGCAGAGCTAACGGATGTTCTTACCTATTAACATTTGTACGTTGGATATCTTAAAAAATATTATCCCAAACACACATCTCGCTGCTCCTTCGTCTGTTTCACAACACAATCGCGCACAATCGAGGAATCGCGGTTCACGATAGCCCACAGTCACTGTCACACATATCAAATCAAGTCCACTGGCATTATTTTTACAAATTCGAGCTTGTTTTCATTGAAAATGAGCAAAACGCGCGACAAAAACCCCGTGTATCTCCATTACTTAACTAGTTGCTGTACTGAGGCAGCAGGCTAGTAGAGAGGGAACAGGTAGTCGTATCATTCGAATAAGCTAAGCCCCCTTCTCTCGATTCAGTTCAGGCACCTGTTTTCTTTACTTCTTATTCATTACATTAAAATGGGCATATCTGAAGACGCGTTAATGCCTGCATGGACTCAAAAAGAATGTAATCCGATGGGATTACGGGATTGTTTTGTACGGTCTCCATGGCTACCGATTGCTCTACGATGGCCTTCCTCGATTCGATTTGATAGAAATAATTGGGGTAATCCTCGGCTTCAGGATTGTTAAATTTCTTTGATCGGGCGCAATTCAGCACATATGTCACGCACGGACACACCTCTAGCTATCCTGAATTCTTCGGTTTTACAATCGATCGTCGATTCAAACGATGTACCAATGTAGGTAAGTATGTGCGATATGCATAATACGTGGTAAGTATATAATAAATGAATCAATAATAGATACCTAGGAATGGGATTTCGTTTCAGTTCCGTTTATTTTTAAATGGTCAATAGAAATTCCGGATTTGAATAAAACTCGCCAGTGGCGTATCAGAAACCACAAACGCTTATCCTTGGTGGTTATTTGCTCTCTTCATAATATTGACAGTTATGTTGAATTATTTTTATTGTGCTGAATTTTATTGAATAAACTACATTCTCAATATTTATTCGATGCCGAAACCAAGAAAGAAAAGAATTTGAAAATGGTTGCCTGACGATTTTCTTCTTGTTGACGAAGTCAAATACAAAAAATATAAACACAAGATGAAATAAAATAAGTATCTGAAGACTGTATCGGATGAGATACATACGTAGCTACAAGAAAATAAATATTTCTCTATAGTTTCGCATTTTCTTCAAGAATTCTATCCTGAGTAGACGAACGGGCTGGCCTTCCATCAATATTTTCCTGTGTTATTTTTCACTTTTCTCCATCGAAATCCAAGTTTATGAATTTCTTTCGGCAAAGATTCCCTGCTACCCTGATAGTAAGTATGTCGATTGGTGATTTTATGAATAGAATAGAATAGTTTATTACCTACGTTACATTCTCATGTTTGTAGACATAGCTGACGTAAACTGTCCTAAAATGATCGTAGTATTCCGAGACTGAGTAAAAACATTGGTTGAGTAGCATTTCCTTGATGGCTCTTTTGAATTTGGTAGAGAGATGAAAATATTGTAATCAACAGAATTCATTTTTGATCTGGTCAAACGATAATGTTGGCAACGACTTAAGCGTAGGAATTCGTTTCTCTTTGATATGTGAATTAATTATGCATCTGTGTGAAACTGTCAAATTAGTGTCATCCATCACAATTTTGGAATTTTTGAAACATCTCTTTTTATTTGGAGTTGAAAATG
>WOGL01000761.1:0-13283 GCA_015342145.1 Leptinotarsa rubiginosa
TAATTGTTGCAATAAACTTGAAAGCGATAACACTTTTGAATAGAGAATGAAGAAACCTTTCAAATGTTATTTCACAAGCCTATACGTTCCATTTAAAAAAATGGGGGTTGTACCTGTCATTCGACGGGGATGAAGGTCGAACATATGTACAGATTCAGCTGTTAAGCACGTTTAGTTTGTTGGTGAGGGTCATAATTTTTTTTGAGAAAAATTAAAATTCACCTTTTTTTTTAACAGATGGCGTATGTTTCTTGGGAAAATAATAAGAAACGTTAGTCAAGGAAATACTAACAACAACAAAAACAAAACAAAACAACAACAAAAACAACAACAAAAACAAAACAACAACAAAAAGGAAATTATAACAGTGCCAAAACTGTCAAAATAAAACAGTGTCAACTCACCTGGCATAAAGACATCCTCCAATTGCTTGTCATCCATTCCTTCCTGTAACCCGTCCTTTGGGACCTCCACTTCATCCACGTTGATAGCACCCTGTGACATCAAACTGATACTTCTCCTGGTAACCCGCTTGATGAAAGGCTCCTCGATCTTCTTTTTACTCGGAGTATGGATCTGAGCAGTCACGACCATGTCTTGCCTGACCGTTTCACCCTCCGTAGTATCCGAAGACGAATCTTCAGCATTCGTTCTGGCGGGAACTCTCGAAGGATAGACTCTTTGATTGGTTGACCAGTCCACCCCTCCGACGAAACTTTCTTGGGCTAGGCTTTTCCTCATAGTCTGCGACGATTGCTCTACTTTATTAGCGTCTGAACTTCCATCGACTTTGGTAGATTTATCGGTGTCTTCAGTTTCTAACTCGCCGTCTGTGGTATCCAACGATGAGAACGACGTGTTTGTGAACTGGTCCTTTTTTTTGCTCATTTTTGTATCCTCAATGGTAGCCGTTAACTCCGGAGGAACGAGCTTATTCTGACAGTCAGCTGCAGAGGTTTTGACAGACACTTCCTTGACAGTGGCTTTTGAATTCGTACTTTCTTGAGTGGCTGTTTCCATTGTATCTTTGGTTTCATCATCTATTTCCTTTGAAATTGCCGTTTCTGTGCTCGTGGGTCCTTGTAAATCCTTCAAATCTTCCGTTGCTACACCTTCAATTACTTTAGGTTCAGAAGAGCTCTCAACTTCGTGGACCTCTTCCGTTGTGCTGAAATCCTCTGCAGACGTCGCAGGGGCGCTGCTTTTGTTGACTTCATCTGAAGAAACTTCCTCTGGACCATGACGTGCTTCGTCGACGTTCAAACTTGCTGCAGCTTCTCCCCTTTCAACTTCTTTTTCTAATCCCTCAGTCTCCATAACCGGAGCATCAACTTTTTTCACGATATCATCCATTTCGTTGTCATCAAGACATTTCTTTTTAACAGAGTGGTATTCGCCTTCTTCACTGTCTGAAGACTGACCAGAAGATTCAGAACGACTGCGGGCTTGAATATTCTGCTCAAAAGAAACCTGCAAGTTCATAGAGCTCGAATTGCTTGCTTCCTCATCGTCCTCACTGGAGTTGATGACAATGACCTCTTCCTTGCCAGATACTTTCTTTTCGGGTGTATATTCTATAAACGCCTTTTCTGTTTCAGGAATGGAACCTTCAGAAGAGCTGGCTGAGCTCTGCTCCATCTTTCTTGAAGGGGTTGTAGCTGCAGATTCTGTGATTCCAAACACATTCAGCTCCAGCTCATCAAATCCTGAATGATCTTCGGTACAAGATTGTTTATCATCGGCACCGCTCGACAGGTCTTCGTAGATTTCCATCGATATAACCTCCTCGCTCTTATCTTTGTTTTGAGATGAGTCAGCCGAATCTCTTTCACTTGCTTCACGTTCCATCGGATCAGCTGGTTTGTTTTGAGAGACACTAGGCAGGTTTTCTTCTGAAACAGTATTGTTATCCTCGATAGGTGGCGCTTCAACGCCAGATCCTCCAACCTCCTCCCCGACTTCTTCGTTGGACATTTCAACTTGCACCTGGCCGGATTCAGTATTTGAGGTTTGGCTCAAAGTATCCGGTTTGGGTAAGTCTTGGGAATTCTTCTTCTGCATAGCGGCAAGTTTCGCGTAAACAGACTTCATGTACTCGTGGACTGAGTCGGAAATTTCAAGCTCGGGAACCTTATTTTGCGTTGATAATTCGAAACTCGCATCACTTTCCATAGAACTATCGAAGTCTGTTGAGATTTCCAAGTCTTGTTTCCTCGTGACTGAACCGCTTAAGTTATGGATTTTCTGAGTGGCTGGAGAGTTCAGACTGGTTCGAGAGATATCAGAAATTTTCAAACTCGTTTCCACGGTAGTGGTTCTCGAAACTCTAGGGGATTTTTCTACTGAGACGGTCTTTTCCGTTTTCGAAAACGTTGTCTCTTTGCTTACCGTAGTATCACTCTTCATAGGGGTACACAGTCTCAGAAACGTGTTCTGTTCCAGAACCTGCCGGCTCAGCGACCTCCTACCCTTGACTTTGGGCAACAACCTTGGCGACTGCATCGGTGGTGTCGGGCCTTCAGAAGTAGGCTCCGAGTTAGATGCAGACACATCGATTTTTTTACCTTCTGTTCCTAATTCATCTTGCGATATTTTTGGCAGCTGTTGAGTGACGTGAGCGGAGGTATTTTTAGCAAGCCTTGGGCTGGAACGCACCGGAGACATTTCTTTGAACGATCCTGAAACAAGAGGGTATCTTTCTGACCTACCTCGTATACATGAAATTTTGTTTCTTCTCAAGTAACTAGTAAATTTGTTTTCACTAGTTGGCTGACTGCCAGAATGCCAAAAGGACATATTTTAAAGATATATAAAATCGGAATGAAAAATAGTGAATGATAATAGCCAAATAAAATATGAATTGGGATGACTGTTGTATACGAGGGTGAGCTAAAAAGTTTTCGACCTCAACACCACCACCCGTAAATAAAAGATAGTGAATTGTCTTGTGTCAATGTCAAACTTGTTCAGTTTGGCCTATAATTTAACCATGAATCGATTTACCAATGAACAACGCTTGCAAATTATTAAATTTTATTATCAAAATTCATGCTCGGTGAAGAAAGTACATCGTGTACTTCTTCCAATTTATGGGCAGTTTCGTCGGCCTGCTGAGGGAGCTATTCGGAAGCTTGTGACTAAATTTCGAACCCAGTTTACATTATTGGACATTAAACCACCAACACGCATACGTAGAGTGAGGATCGAAGAAAATATTGCGGCTGTATCCGCCAGTGTTCGTGATGACCGTGAAATGTCGATTCGCCGCCGTTCGCAGCAATTGGGCCTCTGTTACTCCACTACGTGGAAAATTTTGCGAAAGGATTTGGGTGTAAAACCTTATAAGATACAGCTGGTGCAAGAATTGAAGCCACACGACCTTCAACAATGTCTAACATTTGGTGAATGGGCGCTGGTAAAGTTGGAGGAAGATCCACATTTTTATTAACGTTAACAAGCAAAATTGTTGCATCTGGAGTGAAGACCAGCCACAAGCATTGCAAGAGCTACCGATGCATCCCAAAAAAGTCACTTTTGGTGTGGATTATGGGTCGGTGGCATCATCGGGCCGTACTTCTTCAAATACGTTACTGTGAATGGCGAGCACTACCGTGTGATGATTGACGACATTTTGTTGCCCAAAATGGAAGAATTGGTGATGCCTGACATGTGGTTTCAACAAGACGGTGCCACATGCCACAAGGTACGCGAAACAATGGCCCAATTAAGAGCTGCCTTTGGTGAACAGTTTATCTCACGTTTGGGGCCCGTCAGTTGGCCGCCTAGATCGTGTGATTTAACGCCTTTGGATTATTTCTTGTGGGGTCATGTTGAGGCTCATGTCTACAGGGCTAAACCAGCAACGACTGACGCTCTGGCAGGTCGATATATTAGAGAGAGTGTGCCAAAATTGGACCTTGCACATGGGCAATCTAAAGCGGAGCCTCGGAAAACATTTGCATGAAATCATTTTCAAACATTAAATTATATTAATCGTTCTATCGATTCCAATAAAGATTTCATCAATTTTTTAAAAATTTTTGTGTTGTTTTGAAAATCAAATCCTATACCTCTTAGAAAATCACCCTTATAACTTGAGCTGTGCGAATCGACTTCAAAACTATTGGGATAATATGTACGGTCCAGCACTTCTATAGACCGATACAGTTGAAATTCAAAAAATTGAGAATTCCTGCTTACGCTTTACTTATGGATTAAGAAAATTCGATCATATTCATCAGGTTGGTTCAAATTGTTGAGATAAATTACTTGATTGCAATGAATATCTCGTATTCTAGTCTATGCTTATGATTGGTAGATGTTGACTGTTTTGTACTTCACATGTGATATGAATGAAGTGTTAGCAAACATATAATAATAGAATGAAGAAGAATAATAGGTTAGGTATAAAATAACAGGGGATTGAACCCCTCCCATTTCCGTTGTCATTGTTATGTTATCAGATGTCAGATTGTAAGCAATTGAATATAGAAATAAGTCTCACTTCATTAGAAAGAAACTATCACGATAAATACCAGAAATTGGATAATCCCTGCTCACTTCCTTTACTTACCTTAACGCACAACCTCCTTAATATAATCATCTTGTTTGAAAATCTCAATATGGTGAACACAAGGAAGAATATTATGCTAGTTATTTCTAAATGCTCGAGTACATTATTCCATCATTTTTTCTAATACCCAGCATCCGAATTTTGTAACAATCTTCTTAGGGAATTTTGCAACTCCTTATTATTCCATTTCAGTCATCATAAGCTCTTTTTTGTGGAAGATTTGGCTATGACAATTATGTCTTTTTTAAGTACCGTATATTTATAAGTCGTATTTTGTGATATTGATGACTTATTTATTTTGTGAAAATTCATCTTCAATTAAATTATATAGATATAGAAATAAAATACTTTGTCTAATTTCCACTTACTTAATGTATTGATATTAATACGACCAAGGTTTCGGTTTTTACACCATTCTCAAGTTTTCTAACACTACTGACCCTAAGAGAAATATGGGAGTATATATATCCGAGAGTAGTTCGTATAAGTAATAATTATGCCCGTGTGAATGTTGTAGTATATATATATATATACACTAGGATTCAATTAATACCTGTATAAATTCTCTTATCTTTTGCAAGGTTAATTTGAAGAGCAGCCTAATTTTATAGTTCACCTTTTCATCGACATTTATTAATAAACTGTATTTTCTGTATTTTGATGTATATTTTGCTATATTTTACGTCGACGATAATTATTATATAGTTTATATAGTCATTACTAGAACTCGTTCTATTTGACTCCCGGCATACTTCGTACCTGTATCGAAAAGATCCATCGTTTCACGCAGGAAATTGATTTTCATCGGAATTTCTCGCTTTTACGAATGGCACGCGAAACATTATGCTAATTATACAACAAGCATTCATTAGACGCCTTGTTTATTAAACAAATGGTGATATTTCTCAAATGTTGAGAAATATCACTTCGGCGAGCTTTCGTTCAAACATCGTCGATATAAATATCGAGAGTGTATTTTGTTCCCATCATTAATGAATATTTTGAACGGTTCCTATGCAATGAATAGAGATGGATGTTCACGAACGCCAAAAAATTAATTGGTATTCATTTCATATTGTCATATAGATATATAGAATAGAATGTGGATATAGATATTCTATTAACAACTTTTGATTATATTTGTTTTTTTGTTGGTATTAAAATAATATATTAGGATAAAAAATTGTGTGCCACCAGCAAAAATTCAATATTTGTGTTGAAATAAACTTTACTTTTATGTTTGCCTTTTGATATTTCCAAATATTTATGATAATTTATAAATAAACTGAACTATTTTTCAGTGACTACACATTTTCAGATGTTTTTGTAGTGATTGTTTCCTTCAAAGTGATGAAATGATGAGAAAACTGAAGGCTGGGTTGCCAAAATTGAAGGCTGAGTTGCCAAATCAGAGTTTTGCAGCGATTAAATCCTCCCAGCCGATAAAATGATGAAGATATTGAAGGACATGCCATCATTCTCATTCTCCCAGACTAGACCCTAACCCTTCTCAGACAACTCAAATGAATATGCAAATTAAATAAAACTCACCAATACAATGAACATATATAAGAGATCGAAATAATAGACGAATTGCCACTGATTGACATAACCTCACGAACAATTTTTCAAATCCACCTTGAATACCAACAATTTATACAGTCCGATTTTTTTAGCTGATCACACTATTGCTAACTCAGAAACGAGAAAACAAAGAATGTCGGTTGAAGTGAACAAAATTTTTCAAATTTGGGGAACTAGAATAATCTCTTTTCAGATCCAGAATATCGGTGGTTGTTGTTTTTGAAATATTCGTCAAAACTAAAATTGTCGAATTTCGTTTTTTGGCTCTACCGCCTCCATTACGAATAATATAAAGAAGGCAGATAAACTTTCAATACTGTTCAATATTTATTATAATCTAATGTGAATTCGTTCTGAAAAGAGATTACGCTAGTTTTCAAAATAAGAAAATGTCCAATTTAACCGATCTTACAGTTTTCGAATTAGCAATAGTGAGAACAACTAGAAAAACGGCCTGTATATGATATTCAGAAATCTTAAGATCATAATCGAAATTTATTCGTATAATAAGAGACATTAAATTCTAATGGAAACATATTCTCAATTTCAATGAAATCGCAAAGAATATGCAACGTACCGGTGATGCATCTATATGTGTCAAGTAGGTTGGGTACTGAATCTGCGCTCTCACTTTAAGGCACGATAGATTTTAACAATGATATCCTGTTGTTGAAAAATACTCTAGTCATTCATGTTCTCTGTTCATATATTCAAACATTATGTCAAATGTTCTTGTTGCTATTTTTCGTTATTCAGGTAAAAAAATTGATTCAATTTGCGAGTTGAGAATTTTGTTTTTATATCGATCCATTCACCTGACAATAGTTTCTCAGTTTCATTTTATAACTCAAACTTTGTTATTTTTCAGCAATACCTAGCGAGCAACCAGCAATAGATTAAATTACTCGTCCTACGACTCGTGGTAGTTAGTATGTTTAAAAAATATATATGTTTTTTTCGATAACCAGCTGTCGCACCCCTACGAACGACAACCATCAGAAAACGAAACTTGTGCGACTAAGGACTAACGAAGTCTTACCTTTTAACGTGTGATTCCTAACACAGGTTGGATGATAGCAAGTGAAAATCGAGCGTTCAGGCTGCGGCTTGAGTACAGACACGCCTGAAGAAGCTATTGTATTGCGAAACACGTGTCGCGTTTTTGTAAAACTGTTCAGTGAAAATCTTACAGTTCCTTGAATATTCGAATGACTCAAAGGTGAATAGTTGATCTCCACTATGAAACTATTTACTTGTAAAGGGATTAATACCGTAATACTAATATCATTATATTTAGATTTTACCCGTGCTTTGCTTGACTTATTTCGAAGAAAAATCATTCAACTGTAATATTTCTTTGAAAATGGTTGACAAAATTGATCAAAAATTAATAAGGAATGAGTATTAAAATTCGAATTGGTATCCTGATAATTGTTGAAGTAACTTGGTTTGGAATCTCAATCTTATTTTTTCTTATTCTTTAATAATTTTTGTTTGTTTGTTATTAGACAATGAAAGTTGTAAAACTTGTAGAACTGTGATAGTTGACAAATAGCTAGACCAGCAGACTTTTTTGTGGGTATGAGTTCCTAATATGAACATGTAGTATGTATATTATTTTATGTATCATAAATAGTGTTTACAAGGCAGTTAAATAGTTTTCAGTTTATCAATCATGAACGAACGTTAAAAATCCCTTTATAATAATAATTTATTGGCCCTAATTATGTGGTAATTACATATGAGGTTACATATAAAAGCCATTCTAAGTGCATACTTATCCAAAATCTCCTAACTTCTAGCTATAGGTATTCAAATTTAGGTTGTGTAACGAATAAAAAATCTCAGTTATTGCAAAAGTACTGGATCACACTGTTAACAATGACAAATAATAACAAAAAAGGAAGAAAAAACAAAACATTTTATACAAAGCTACTTCACGACTTCGATTGTCAGTACCCACAATCGTCTTTCTTTAATGTCTGACAGTTGCAATTGTATTCGACCAGAAAATCAGATGGGAAGTTGAAAATATATTATCTGTTGAAGTACCAAACTAGTTTCGTCATAATGCATATCATTGACGTCGAAAGAATTTCAACGATATGTTGAAATTGCAAACAGATGTAAATCAGGATCTCCTTCATTTTGGATACTTAATACAAATCTGTTTTTCCACCAAAGTAATTGTATAGGTATTTATGTACGAACCAATCATCTGGATCGACATTATTTACACGGTGTGTATTCTTGGCTTCGAATTTATTTTTATTGAAATTCATTAGAAGAGTGCTTCCAATGAGTTTACTCGTTGTCAATCCCTTGATCAATGGTCATTTGGTGTGACGCAATTGCAAAAGTATCTTTATCTGATAGGTTTCTTGCTGCGAGGCGTTTATTTTTACGAATGCCGGAAAATAGCTGAACCATAACGAAGCATTGTGCAAGTGTATTGTATTCTTGTTTGTTAAAACTAGTTATAATAATTTTTTCATAGATATAGCATGCTTTAAACATACTATGAAACATACATCCACCTGACTATATTTTTTCAATCATGATGGAGGGAAATCTTGCGTAAAACGTAGTGTCGGATTTCTACCAATTAAATGCCCGTCTCTCTAAAATCATAGGTCGTCTTGTGCTCTAGACATATTTATACGGGACTTCTTCTCTCCGAAAACCCAGCATGTTCTCAGCACAAAATTTCATCCCGTATAGACAGTATGGACAATCTGGGAGATTCAGTTCTTTTGAAAATGTAAAGATATCTATAGAAACAACTAGTTCACTTCAAGATATCACCTGTTGGTGATATCTTGGTGTTGCGTATCAGGTATCAAAGAATATGCCCTTCCAATAATTCTACTTTCCCATTTTCATTGTAAACTCTGTGTTCTGTCAATCTAAACTGTGAAATTACTAATGAAAGGTGGAAATGATAATTAAAACTGAATTTGCATTTCAAACTAAAGTTAGTAATGTAACTCATTACGAGGCCAGTGGATATTATCATATGGATCGGTCACTAGTTCATGGACGGACTTCCAGACTAATATCTTTGGTTGTGCTTGCGATGTCACTTTAAACAGAAAGGCCCTCGTCTTCTCATACATCATATATGTGAGAAAGAACAAGGGGCAGTTGGTTGGTTTCAACATCCAACATTCTTACATGTTGAATACGAACATAATTTGCCTTCACACTGTCTAATAAAAATTCAGGATTTTGGAGAATTGTAGTCAAATTGTGGAGTATCGCACCCACATCCGTACTTCTTATAATGGTCTGAATAAAAGATTGAAAAAATTACATGGTTTTCGTTTTTACAATTAATGGATGCCATCTCTAATGGGTTTTCCTATTACTAGAGCAACAAGTCCAAACTGAAATGGGCGTAACGAGAACAGGAATGTTTCATTAAATGAAGCACCATCAAAAATGTTCGCAGATCCAGGACAAAGATATCAACCTACTTATGGACCTATGCGACCTTATTTCAGGCAGAAATATACACCATCGATTTGTGTGTGGAAAAAACAACGTCAAATATAAATCAAAAAAGTCGTGAGCCTGGCAGATGTGAAATATCGAAATTATGTACACATAATACAGACATACACATAAACAAACAGATTACGACTGGGACTAATATGGCATAATGTAAAAATGAAATACTAATTTTTTTTTCCAGAAAATGGTAATTGTTTATGCAATAAATATTTATTTTCATTAAATACAAAAATCAAATATTCAAATTGCGAAAACTCAATTTCACCATCATTAAAAAAATATTTTATTAATCAGTTTTTTGATGTTCCTGTTAATAAACAAATAACAAAAACAATCGTGCGCTACTCGCTATCAGCTGATTTTGAAAGACAAATTTGCCAGTTTTAATAAAATTCGTTCTTCAAGCAAGTGTTTTAGTGCATTATATTTCATGAGAATGAACATAAAATTAATCATCTAATAATTAATTCAAAAATACTATATGCTATGACAATTGGGTAAATTTTAATCTAACAAGAGAGTATTACTGACCCTTGAGACAAACCAAATATACGCGGACCTGATGCACAGATGAATGCACACTTAAATTATAAAATATAAAAATACAGGGTGGGGCACCCCATACGACACGATCCCTGTAAACCAAACCATTAATTTTTTTCGGGAATTTCTTTATTTCATTATATGTATATTGATTAAAGCTGCAGAAGAAATTATTTTGAGTCTACAGGGTGTCTCAAAAAAGTGTGACATATACTTCTTCTTTATAAACAATGTATGTCAATGAATAAAGCCCATTTATTATTATTATTATATCAAAGATTGTGTTTTTAATGGAACACCCTGTATTTCGTTACACTTTCAACTAGGTCACGGAAAAATAATATGATTTCGTATGAGGTCCTATGTACCTAACTATTACCGTTCTCGAGTTATAGATTTTTTTATGAAAACGCTAGATACAATTGGAAACTAAATAAAATCGAAATATATAGAAATCATCCCTTCGAATTTTGCGTCCATCATCGGACGCAAAATTAACATTGAAATCTCCTTCCTACCCCTACAGTAATATACGAAACGTAACTCTCTCTCTATCTTCACTAACTTATATCTCCCTCTCAACTTCCATTCGCCTCTCCCGCATAACCGAAGTTTGAATTTGACTTTCGGCCATAGAAGTTCAAAACTTCAGTTCAATCTTCTAGCTTCTAGAGCTATACAGTGTGTCCAAGATAAGGATCCTAAGCATGGGAATCTCAGTACCTGTTGGAGATACAGCTTAGGTTAAATTAGGAAAAAGTTGTGTTCTTCAAAGCTTATTTACATGCCGTTTAGAAACTTGAAGAATTTTCATGGCCTGCTGTTCTGTAAACTGTTTGGTGAGAATCTCACAATGAAATATGAAATACAGAAATTATAAATGGAAATGCAATTTTAGAGCTCCAGGAACTGATTGTAGTGGAAGAGAAGCAGGCGCCAAATTTTTATTCCTATCATGGTTATAACCTAATCTCTATTTATTAACTTACTAATAATGAAGAATTGATTTTTTATTCAATTCGTGAAATGTGGCTGATCTAATATGTCTCTTCTACCATCATATTTTCATTCTATCTAAACAACTACATCATACAAATTTGCAAAATTATATCAGATCAGTTCACTGAACTTGGAAAACGTTTTTTAAATCACACCATATATCACATTATATTTGCGGTTCACCGCACTTTCGTCATTGTCAGTTGCTCATTAATTTTTCATTCGGATGAATAATACCACAATAATGTGGGAGATATCAAAAATAGATTGAAAATTCATAAAACTTGACAACGCTTTCAATGATCTGGAAATCATTTGCTTTCCAACTTCAAAATTTTGTAATTGTTTCATAACTCATACATTTTGAAATTAAACAATATAAAAGTTGAAAATGTAAAACAAATTATATAATAATAATATAGGGTCTTTCAACAGGGACTTCTGAACTTTGATAATTGCCATAACGGCCATCTTGTTGAAGCTATATCTGTCAAATTAGTTGTCAATTATTAAGTTTGTTTTGCCAAATCACCATGGACGGGTATAGCATTCAACAACACTTGCAAATAATAAAATTGTTTTGTCAAAATGGGTGTTCTGTTCGGGCAACATGTCGCGCGCTACGCCCATTTTACGGTCGCCATAATCGGCTTTTCGCAGACCACAACTTGGAGAATTTTGCGTTGTGGCTTGGGCCTGCACCCGTACAAAATACAACTGACCCAAGAACTGAAGGTAAACGACCATAGACAACGACGTGTGCTCGCTGACGTTGGCCAGGCCATCACTGTCAACGGCGAGCACTATAGGTCGATAATTACCTACTTTTTTTGGCCTGCATTGGATGATCTGGATACCAACGACATACGGCGCTACGCACAACATAGCTCATGCCACATTGAATATTCTGCACGAACAATTTGAGGGCATGGTCATCTCACGTAGAGGTGATGTGAGGTCGTACACTGAGGTCGTACGATTTTACCCCGTTAGACTCTTTCTTGTGGAGTTTTCTTAAGTCGCAGGTGTATGCGAATAAGCCACAAACCACAGCGGTCCTCAAAACCAATATAACCCATACCATCGGTATGGGTTATACCATAGTCGCAGTTGCTTCGTTTAACCACTCTAAACTCATTCATAAGCTGTGAGTTGATTGAGGATTTGATAAACTAAATTGAATTCCAGTTGGGTGACTATATTTCAGAATTTAGAATATGAATGCGTGTATGCGAGGACATCCTCACTTCAAATGATGAAAGCCAGCTGATTTGTTAGATCCTGTTAGATTTTAGGCGTTTGACCATAATGTGAGATACATTTCTATACTACGGTTTTTTACAGACTGCTACTGCAATCATACGTAACTATTTATCGAAACGTTGTCAGTCCGTTGTAGTTGGATTATTAAAATTTAATCAGAGTTTGGAGTTCCTCAAGGATCAATCTTGGGACCTTCTCTGTTTTTCTTCTATATTTCAGATATTTATGAGCATCTCAAATATTACACTATCCACCATTTTGCCGACGATACTCAATTATACCTAGATTTTATGAGCAATTCAATTATTTCTACAACCTCTGCAACCTCTACTCCACCGCACATAATCTCGAGTGCAATCCATCGAAATCAGTAACGATGCTTCTCGAAACTAAATCAAAAGCTGAACAGTTAACAAGTGGCTTTCAAATCAACCTAGCAGGAACTTCGTAACTTTTGTAAGTGGAACAAAAACCTTGGTATGTGGGTCGATACATTTACTAAGCATGTTAGCTATCTCTACCAGAAATCGTTCAATGCTTTAAGATAACTAATAGTGATTTTTTTGCTGGTATCTTTTTGGCAACACTGTTTATGACAGATCACGCGTGAATCGTGTCTTGTGTCATTGTCAAACTTGTTCAGTTTGGTCTATAATTTAACCATGTATCGACTTACGAATGAACAACGCTTGCAAATTATTGAATTTTATTATCAAAATTCATGCTCGGTGAAGAAAGTGCATCGTGTACTTCTTCCATTTTATGGGCAGTTTCGTCGGCCTACTGAGGGAGCTATTCGGAAGCTTGT
>WOGL01000762.1:0-13278 GCA_015342145.1 Leptinotarsa rubiginosa
AAAAATTAAATTCAATGTATGGTAGTGCAATGAAATTGTTAAATTGACCAAAATAATGTTAATAATATTAAGAGTCATTAGCAACTATATGATCTATTATTTTTTTCTCTTCTCTATCATTGTTATGATAGTAAATAAGTATGTTTATAATTATTTTCTTATACTCACTGTATAATTTTTGGGAAGGGTGAAAGATAGCCTTTGGCTAACCCTTTTCCTTTTATGAATAAATGTATTTTTATGCATAATAAACGATAGTATTATTATTATTATAATTATAATTATTATATTAAATATATATATATAATATATAATTATTATATTATATTATTAGAATTATTATTATAAATGTACTACCGCTAAAATAACTGAATTACATGATTTTTTGGAAAAATAATGACGTGAGAATAAAAAGAAACAAACTCAAAGACGAACAGAAAAAACACATAAGATTGTGACATATTTATGCATACACTTGAAGAGTATCCGTGGTCAGAAATTCGGTGTTCTTGCATTCGGGTTTGAACCGCATCTGTAATTTTCTTCAGACCGACGTTTCGGCTTCTGCTTTAATGCCATTTTGAAGAACCAATTAACACTGAAGTTACATGACTTAACGACGGGGTCGTAATCTACCTGAACAAAGCCAGTGACCATAAGATTAACTTGAAGCAACGCAGTAAGCCATTACGCGTCGCGTCTACTGTAAGACAACGGGGGACGATGTGCGGGGGTAGAGGGGCGGTCTAAGCAATCAAGCCCATCGCCGAGAACGCGACCTGAACGCGGACAGACGCGTGAGGGCAGACGTCGATAACGATTGTGTTAATTTTGCGAATTTCTTTATAGGAAACATAATTCGATTCTCGAATCTATTCATTACTTAGTGCAGTTGGCATATTTTTTTTATTTAATGCATTTTTAAAAATTAAATTACTAGATGTTGCCCGCTCTTATATTAACGTACAGCCGAAGTTACTGAACCTAGAATCTTGAAATATGCAGGTAGGTTCATTGTATAGCGTAAATAAACATCAAGAATGGGAATCAGGAATTTCAGTTTTACAGAATTTGCAACGAACAGATTTGAAATAAATATCAACATGAATTAAAGAAACCAGTTAACAATTGATGGATAATTCCACTGGACCAATTAGAACTGTCATAGAAATGCTGAAAAAATAATTCATGTATACAGGGATACCACAAGTAAGATTTCAAGAGGATGTAGGTTGATTTAGGTTGTTTATTCAGTTATTGTAAATGTGAGATGAAAGTCAATACGATTATTGACGAAATACATATTTTTCAATGGATAATTTCCTGTACCATCTCGAATGTTGTTTTCTCCTATGACAGTCGTATTCAATATTGATACTGTCCAAAGCTGAAGCTGAATGAAGCTGAACAAATTATCTCATAACTGTAAAACCATCCACTATCAAAAATTTGAAACAATTGACAGATTCAAATAACCTTGTTGGGAAAAAGTCTGCAAGGAGAGAAAATTTTCAATTTTCATTGCAGCGCAGACCCTTTAAGGCATACGGAGCTTTCTAAAACATGCTGTACACCGGCAAAATCTGAATATAGACGGATACCGATGTGGATGCTCATAAAAACCACCCACCTTCCTTTACTTGAATATTTTTAAGCAGTTTCTCCTTATAAGTATGACAAACTGGACATTGCGTATGTGTTTAAATCCGCGTACCGCTTTGAATACAAATTCGAGGCGGTTATCTTTTCATCTTCTTGCGACAGTTCACTTTTAAAACGATTCTTTGATTGGTATCACTTGAATGGAGTCGCGTATGATAATGATGTGAAAGACGTCTATTTACATGCTACGAGCAAGTGAATACATGTTTCATTGTCAGAAAGGGAATGGCCATTCATATTGTAGTAGAATATCTGTTGAGAGATAGATAATGAAAGGCACAAATAACTGTTTTGACTGAACCAGAAGTACATTTTTTCATGGAAATGCAAAAAATTCTAGGAGATGGAGAACTCCTGGAGACGCCAGATTTGTTAAAGAGTAAATAATAATGTACAAAAACCTGATTCCAATTCAATTTCGAAACCCATACCAACAACCAATCCGATGAGAAGACGTATATATTGCAAATAAGTTCTGAGGTATAAAATAAAAGTCTTTGGGAAAGAAAGTTTTTGGCCTTCTACTACCCCTTCAATTCAAAAGTAATCTATACCGTACAAAATAAAAGTAATCTATATCTATACTGGGATGTAGATAAGAAGGCAAGCACAACTGACAAAACTATGAATGATGTATGCGTTTGATGATAAATAATGTGAGAAAAACGCACAACAGAACCTTAAAGTACTCATCAGAGGCAGAAACATTGAAGATGTGAGCTTATGAAATAACTATGGATCTTTATCAAGTCACTCAGAAAAAAAAAGACGTGTTTGTTTTTTAAATAATGGTTTTATATGTCATTATTTAAAAAACAAACGCGTCTTTTTTTTCTGAGTGACTTGATAAAGATCCATAGTTATTTCATAAGCTCAGATCACGATTTGAACTTTACAAACTTTGTTTTTGAGAAAAGAAGTTTGTTTTCTCAGAAACCGATATTGTATTATTGTAGAATTGTTACAATATGCTTTAAGTAATCATAATTTGAGGATGTAGGTACCTTAGGTGTAAAAGTTGAGTAGATGTATGTAAAAATTATATAAAGGTGTAGTTTATGAAACTGATAAGAAAAACATGAAATGAAATTTAACGTAGAACACTAATGTATAAGAGCAATTACAGAATGGTACTGATTGAAAATATTAACTCAATAATGAAGGAACATGAAAATATTTGATATAAAGGGGTTTGCACTGTCTATTTCTATATAGATAACAAAAAAGAAGTTACAGAGATGCAACTTAGAATATGTTCAGTACGTGACTCTATTGTTGAACAGAAAAGTAATCGAAGTGAAAGTGAATAGATGAAAGAAAAAAAACAAAGATACACAAATAGAAACTCAAGACCTGATAATAGAAAGACAGACCAAGCAATAGAGTGAAGTAGAACCATTAACGAATTCATAGAACATGATAGTTGACATATCAAAATAACTGTCACTTATCTCAAATCTGCTTTTTGACTTCTCCATCTTCATAGAAAAAATGAGAAAAACTTCTGAAGAAAAATAGGAAGCAGTGGAGTTGAAGATTATTTTTGCACACAGAAGTTTTTTCTTATACAAAATGAAAACAAAAGACCATTCGAAATGAAATAAAACAATTTCTTGAAAGAAATATTCCTCTTTCGATACTTCTTCTATTGTTATTTGAATTCCATCAATATGACCGCTGAACGAATAGCCTTTTTTGACGATCTATCCAAAATTTATCAAAATGAAGTAGGTTTTCCTGTGTGAGAATCAGCCCACAGTTCTAACTAATGAATGAAAAATGTACAGTCTGAAATTGTTACATGCCATGGAAGACATGTGGATTGAATGTGGATAGGAAGTCTAAAAACGTAAATAGTCTTCTAAGAAAACCAACATCATTCAGGAAAATCCAACTTCGTGGCGCTTGATTCAGTGAGATCACAACAAAATCGTACTCAGTGAGTTTTAATAAAATATAACAGAAGGAAGTCGAAACCAAAAATGTAATCTGCAATAAAAAATCCAACCGCATTGTTCCTTGAAATCACTCGCATACTCTCTACGGTATCACACGGAAATTGAGACCGCATCCTTATATATATTATCAGAAGGACATCTGTACAGGACGGTTACTTTTACTTTCTAACACATTTCGTTAAGTTTTCAGAGTAACTTGGTGAAATTGATGCAGTAATCAAATCAAAGTATAATCATTATCAGCTGACCCTCGCACCACCTTAAAACTACTGAATGTTTTGTTGAGTTGTTGAGTCGGTAGCTCGACGTCAAAAAACAGAAATCCATTGCAGAAACAGTAGACCTTGCAATACTGAACACAGCGCTCCTCTCGTGCGATTTCTTCTTTGTCTGTAGTGGATTGATTCGAAATGTACTGCAATCTTTATCGCATTACAGCTTCATTGTGAACGGCTCGATCTTCTCGCACGCAGTATTGTGAATAAAATTGTGATGGATATTGCTGACTTTGCTTCTATTACGACGCATAACCTAACAAGACCTTCAGTGAAAATGGCCCGTGAGGTAATTTGAAGGCTTGTATACTTGGATAATGTTTCGAAAAGCGATTTCAGTATGTTGTGGAAGTTTCAGCAACTATTTTGGAGTTGATTAGTTAGGTTTAGACATTGACTGAATGGTATCTACGCCGGTTGGAGGCCGGATCTCCCAGGGACAAACACCTATAAAGTATACATAACAAACTAAAAGGTTGGGGGATCAAAAAGCTTGATTACCCTTACTCCTCAACACTTGTAGCTGGGTATATACGAATACGAAGTCCCCAAAAAACTTGAAAGTTGAACTTGATTAACTAACACGCTAAACGTATTAAAAAACTACTCCACTGGATGATTTCTACTCGAACTTTTTATCAAAATGCAACTTGATTTTCGGAGTACAAGCCTAAGTACCTACCACAAAAATATATATGGCGTCTTCATAAGGAAAGGTGTCATAGCCCTCACTCAATACTTACAATGTTGAATATTTTCAATTAAAATCATTTTATTCATTCTTAAAATCATTCTAAAAACTTCATATTTTTTATATCCGGTTTTTCAGGAATAGCAGAACATAAATGCCTATTTTTTTTTGCTTTCATACTGTCACATAGGTTTGTACATAAAAATATTTCTGCTTTTGGAGATATACAGCATGGAAGTATGTCCCTCTAGAAAGTTCTAAAACGGTTCAGAATATTAGAGAATATAGGAAATTCTCAGAACATTCTGGAATTGTACAAGAATGAACTTGAATGTTCGGAGTGATCGTGAAAGATCGGGGGAATTCAAGAAAAAATCAGCCTTGAGACTGTCAATTTTATAATATCGTCATTATTCAATCTATTGATACGAAACATCAATAAATCATTCACATAAACCTTCTTGTCGAATCACTCCGTCTATCCGTATGAAAATCGGTAGTTTCTGTTTGATAGTTTAGTAGTTTTTAAATTTATCGCAGTCAGACAGACATACACGAATATATCGTGAGAATAGATATTTTCATAGCTAAGTGTTCAATGTAGTACAAGCGAATCCACAGCGGTCACTCTGTATGGGCAACTTTTGCAATACTGAAACCGATAAATGGTGGTAATTTATAGAAATACTGATTACCGTAACCAAACTATAATTAAATTTTCCTCGTCTATATATCAGTCCTCTACCACCTACTGGTGGTTTGTGGTTTTCAGTATCTGTATAGCTTGATAATCTTTTTATTCATATTGCTCACCAATATCAACTTTTCTTTTCACATCGAATGATAAAGATGATGGACTAATGCAAAAGATACATTGTTTTTATACGCTCATGAAAAATACTGAACTTCATTGGACTTTATTCAGTAGAAGAACTGAACAATTTGGTTAATTTTATGTGAAATTGAACAATTGTGTATTAATATTATTCATGTTCACATCACTGCTGTGATTGAAAATGATGAAAAATAATAGAGCCTCAATCAAGCGTGCTAAGCTATTGTGAGTTGGATAATTCAGCTAAAGCACTAGAAACGTCTGTCAAAAATCAGTTTTTGGTTTTCCATAAACGTTGGAATAATAGTATATGCACATCTGTACAAAGTGCTTATTGCAATCAACACCAATCACCTAGTTTGACGATTTTATATCGCGACCAATAAGCCACATTTATATTTGGCACTTGTTGCACAAATAATTATTATTTTAAAAATGTTTCAGTATACTAATGTGACCATGTTTAAATGTGTAGTTCTACGAAAACAATAAATGAGCATCATAATTATACTAAAACTATTATTATAAAGCAAACAGAACAGTCATTTGGTTTTGTGACCTCAATATTACAAGGTACAATCAAGAGAAATTCCAGTGATAATAATTATTTTTGTTGTTGAGGAACAGATAATTGAAAAACAGATTGTGACTTCTCTGGTTGATTCAGTTGGTCAAGCCCTTTGTCAAGCGGCCAAGTCCAACGGCCACCTTAATAAACAGAAATCCGATCACATCCTTTCGCAAAATCATAAAAAAAAAATTCGCCCCTCGTAGCGGCCACACGTCCGCCAGAGGCCCAATTTCTGCTGTTTACGATCTCACCGCCTTACATTGTTCCTCGTTTTGTTGTTCCGAAATTACAAACGAAAAACATCGACTGTTATACATCGCTCGAGGTATCAAACTGCCAATGATCAATCGAAAAGACAGACAAGAGATCCCGCTACGTTTTTATGGGTCAAATTTTGAATGAACTACCGAGGTACGGAGATGCCCTCTAGCGGGGAAATTGTCAAATTGAGATTAATCAACGGTGTGCGGGATCACACTTTTAAGGCCGGCCGTCCACTGGAACTGTCTCAAAAAATTGGTGCATATGCGGCAGAAAAAGGTATATTTTCTATTAGTGACTCACTTCTTTTTTACTGACTTCTTTAATGTCAGTGACATTTTATTCCAGCTACATGATTTTATCAGCAAAATGTGCAGTGCTAATGTGATTACCGGTGAAAAAATTAAGTTATTGAAATGTACTTCAATTAAGTACTCATGACTTTGTACGAAATATATTAAAGAAGAAAGTGATGCAAATCATGGAATTATGAAACAACAAAAATAAATTGGGGCTCCGGGGCGACTTCATTGATTTTTCATCGTCTCCAGTATGAGGGTAGTAAATACATAGAATTTTTGCAGTTGTTAGATGGTAGAATGGTAGTTGGTCCATCATATTTTTGGGACATCAAATGGCGGCTCTCACGACCGGTGTTTAATAGATTACATATTTGCTGATTTCCTGTTTATTAATGGTAGCTTGTATGTTTATCAACCTGAAGAAAGCAAATGATATTTGTTTTGCTGCTTGTTTTATCTTCTATTTTGGTTACTTTCTCTACAAAGCTGTGTAAAAAGGCCAAAAATCCATCAACACTGAATGGTAAAGGGCCTGAGACGTTTCCAATTGAAACTGATCTGCTGAGAGAAAACGGCAGCTTTTAAAATGTGCAGAAAGTCGGCAAAACCAAGAACAAATGGGCGAACATACAGAAAACACTTTGGTGTGTACGCATTGGTGGCAACACTGCATTGCCAATGATCAATCAAAAATACAGACGAGATATCTCGCTACGTTTTTATGGGTCAAATTTTCAATGAACTACCGAGGTACCAAGATGCCCTCTAGCGGGGAAATTGCTAAATTACCTAAAATCACCGGTATGCGGGATCACACATACTATTAACACTTCGGTGAAAAAATTCGCCAAGCCTTGGGCGTTTCCTGATATAAAAAGAGTGTTCCGCAATTATAACAGTATTACTTTGTCTGTTTATGAATGGAGTCAGAGACAATCTGACCAGCTGGCTATATAATTAACGATATACTTTTGCAGATAAGTTTTTATATATTTTGTCTAATTTATGCCATAAAGAGAATGATAGAGAGGATGAGTAATGACCGGTTTTTGAGATGGTCTTCTGCTAATTATTGAATAAATTAACTAACGTACTTTGTTATAGTTAAATCTATGTAGACAGAGAAAAAGATCAATGGAAATAACTAGTATAAATCCAAAGAAAAATTCAACCTAGTGGCAAATAAATCATTTCATTGAGTAGTGAATTTTTCATTTTGGTACCATTCATAAAAAAATCCACTAATACATGAAAAATATTGAATTTATCACACTCATTGAAATTAAAATAAAATAATGAACCGATATGAATTTATATAATCCAAAACTTTCAAAAAGATTTTTGTACCTCCTCAAAGACAGCTTACATATTTCAAAAATCCCAAAAGAAATCAATGAAAAATCTCAGTACTCCAGAAATGAATTTCAGTAGGTACGTATATATTAGGACAACAGAGATATTTGAAGAATATATTCATAAAAAGAAGCACATTCCAACTGAACTTTTATATAGAGTTGATTTTTAAACCATCAATTCAAAATATGCTCTCACAGACTCACAACTTATGACAGGATATTAACTTCAAACTCTACTATATTTAACAATATACCCTATTATTCTATAATAGAAATCAAATCAATAGTTTAATAATGAAAAATGAGAAATTAAACTTCCTATGTTTTCATGCCACTTGTATTTGTAACTACCGTTACTGCAGTTTCGTTGTATAAGGACAAATACAATGTATGTATTCGTAATGTATTTGTTTGAAAATGTCCTTTTAGGACGAAACAGCAGTAACGTCAGTTACTGCTGTTAGAGACACGAGATTTTCTGGGATCATATATTATATATTATNTGATTTTTAAACCATCAATTCAAAATATGCTCTCACAGACTCACAACTTATGACATGATATTAACTTCAAACTCTACTATAGTTAACAACAAGACACGAGATTTTCTGGGATCATATATTATATATTATAAATAGAAACGGCCCCAGAACTGACCCCTGTGAGATGCCATGCAAAATAGAAAGATAATAAATGGAAAGGTTGTTTCACTGGATTCCAGTCTCATCTGATTCAACAAATGATTTGGCTCTCTGAGCTGATAGCAAAGAGGATCAGCCATGCCTGCACTACATCAAGGCGTTGACACACCTAATAGAAAACGGCCGCAATACGACAAAAACCCGTCTGGCAGAAATATTCGTATGAATCAGTAATGTAATGTATTATTTACTAACTGGCGTCGGCAACAGAAGATATAGAAGTACTTGCAGTTATTACAACTCTGGTTGCATTAACGAGATCGCAGATAAGAGAAGCTATTGGGATGCCGACCACACATGTACACAATAAATCCGCATTGTGGATTCGTCATATTTCATAGTACAGTATAACAAGGTGCTAACGTTGAGGGTCTGTTTTTCTGATATCGTGAGAACTAGTAACCTAATTAAAATATGACAAAAAAATTGGAAACGTATTTGAGTTACAGTTTTGGGTGATTTTCTCTTCATATTTTTTAAAACCACAACACATGTCTCACTGTACAATACTAAATCAAATTTCTTGAACGAGTATTAATTTTCTAGCCCAACTTTTCATTCAAAGTTTGAATATGCCTTCAAATTATTCAACGTTTCTGTTTTAGAAATTTCATCAAAATTCTGACTGATCCACTGTCATGATAATATTCATTAGTTTATTTTCTTTTGCTATATAAAATGTATAGGAATAGTCAGAAATAAAACAAACTACATACAAAAATGTAATACAGTAATTGTACGGCATTCAAATATATTTCAGAAAACTTTTCTACTCATACTTAATCATGACAAATTATTACTGAAATTAGAGACATATGGAGTTTCCTTTTACATAAAATAACTCAGTACCTATGTGAGCATAAAACATGAATATAATGATGGGATACTAACAAAAAATTCACAAAAACTCAAACTTGAAATGGAAGTCCCGCAGGGGTCAATTTTAAGTCCTATCCTTATTATACTCTACGTTAATGATACAGTATGATAAAGTACAAAACAAAAATATCACAAAAACAAGTTGTCATAATAAAAGGACATGAAAATACATTCAACAAGAAGAAATTAGTATTAAACCTTTCCTTCGAAATAGTGAGTAAAAACATGTTTTCAATAGAAAGTCACTCAAAGCTTTTTTGAAGCGGAATAACACCTTGGGTGCTTTAACATTTTCGGAAAGTTGGTTGTCTCCTAAGTCTAATTCAATTAAGAGAATTTGATGTAATATTGAGTCTCGCATCTGGAACGTGAAGATCATTTATTTGACTTGTATTCAATGTAGGAAATTTGGGATTTTTATAAAATTTGTCAATATTTTTAAATATATAGACGCATACTTCAAAAATATATAAACTTGCCAGAGATACATATAAGAAGTGAAAATATTTCTACATGTATGATCGTAGGAAACTCCTGCCATTAGTGTAAAAATGTTCTTCTGGCCAATGAAAACATCCCGTGCATGGATAGTATTACCCAACAGACACAACCCATTCCTCAGTCGTTTATCAGCTGAATCTGATAGAGTTATTATAACGTAAAATCATCAGCGTATGCTGTGTACATTTCATTTCTTACGTAGAGTATAAAGAGAATAGGACCTAAAATTGACCCCTGCGGCACTTCCATATCGAGTTTGAGTTTTTCAAAATTTTAGTTAGTCAGTATCCTATCATCATATTCATGTTTAATGTTCACATAACTACTGAGTTCTTTTATGTTAAAAAAAAATTTGAAATCCATTGAAGTGCAACACTCCCGACTCCATATGTCTCTAATTTCAGTAATAACTTGTCATGATTGATTGATGAGTATGAGTAGAAACGTTTTGAGAAATATATTTGAATGGCGCACAATTATTTTATCAAACTTTCTTCACTGATAACTTTTTTAATAGTGAACAGATTTCGATTAAATTCTGGAAAGTGATAAAGTCAAACCTGCTGAATCCAGTGGATTGGCAAGAATTTTGATGAAAATGTTACAATTGAATTGGTGGTATAACTGAATGACATATTTTTTGAATTTAATTTTTTTATAATATTTGTAACGCATTTGGAGATAATTTCGACACGAACCATTTCGTAACTACGAGCTATGGTATACTTTATAGAAAAATTGCCAATATTTTGGCAATACTTTATCGTAAAATTTTGACCTGAAAACGAAGACTCATCCATTGGAATTACATGGTCTAGTGGGCTTTTCGAATGATATATGTTTGATATCTAGAATTTGATGCAGATAGGTCTCCAGTAGCTTTGGAAGACTACGGAGGATGGCAATCAAGAGCGGTTGCAGAAAGACACGTTGGAACTGTTTGAAAATGAATGAAAGAATAATTCCACAACTGACTGACCTTATAATTTGAAGAGACTTCTGGACTTTTGGAATTTGATTTTACTTCCGTTCAAATACTCTAAAACTACCTCATCATATTGAATTTGGATGGATGATAATGAAATTTTGAGTCTCTCTATAAATGTTTCAGTAAAAATTAAAGAGTGTTTTTTCTCTGACTCAGTATCGCTGAATTTTACAATACAAAGCAGTTTTGGCACCAGGTATTGATAACAATAAAGAACATTTCACAGCATTTTGATGAAATCTTCCGTGAGACAGAAAGATCTTTCGCAGGTTCCGTAAAAACAAATGATGTGTCGCACTACATTCTAGATAATTGAACCGTGAAATGAATTTACTAAATTTAGAAACAGAGAACCTTCCTGACGAAGTGTTATTTGTTGGATCATTGATTCAGAAAAATGCGGAAGATTTCAAGAATAACAATAACTACTGTTTATAATAGGTATATTCAAAGTTCTGATTGTTAGAAAATATAGGAATATTATTGGCGATTATCATTATGAAATTTATTACGATATATTGAACTCCACTAACAGTAATAACAAGTTTGTCTCTCGAATAATCTAAGCAAATTATTGAAAATGATCGAATCTAGTCACAGCAAAACATCAAACATAAGGTCTTTGCTCGGTAGGAGTCTTGTTTTTGCAATTATCCTTGACCATCAACGCCGTCAACCATATGCTACTCAATAAAATACTTCGAATAGAATTTCAGTAAAACAGTCAAGTTTGCTCAGTTTGAATATATTTAGAATTCAATGTCAGAGCAAATCACCATTCCTTTGTTTTTATTCTAAGAACTTTCATTGAAAAATGATCGTTGAGTGATTGTTTGATGCAAGGCAATACTTTCAATACGTAAATTATTTCAATACTTGAAATCACTGGTGCAGTCTGACTGACAGGATGAAACCTTACGAAGTACCCGTCGTAGTATTTGACTGATCAATTAATATTTAAGTCAGTCGTTGGTAGGACTTTCAGATATAACTTCAGTCCTCGCATTCAATGCACATACCACTGATGATATCCGCAGTAGCAGAAGAAACGTTTGGTACCAACCCAGATTTTGTTTTTTTTAACGTAACCTCGGCCGTGAACGCCTATGTTCCTATATTCGATTGAAATTTGTTGATTATTTTGTACTATATACATATTGAAATTATTTTAGTACTTTCCAACATACTTTCTGCAATAAACATATTTTCACTAGAGGAAAGTATCACGATTAGTGACTAATCTAGAGAGTTTTCAATCAGTAGGAAGCAAAAAGAAAACTGATCGAGAAAAAAAGCGAAAAAATAATAAATCTTCATAAAAATGGATTCAAATACATTAAATACAATATATTTCATTATATTGAGAAGAATGTAAGAAAAAATAGGTAGTGGCAAAAGTTTTTGTTGAGTCTAATGCCAATTATGGCAGATTGTTCGAATCAGCTTGAGTGAAGATTTGATTAGTTTCGAAATTGAGCAAAGCAAAGATATTTACATTGACTGATATGGAACACCTTGTATTTTTTCATTTGTATGAAATGTTTTAACATTTCACTACCTTTTTTATCAGAGGTATACAGAGGTATTACAAATTAGTAATTGTTGCAGCCACAAAAAATGCACATTCCTACGTTTACTTACTCAAAATTTTCTCAATATGAACAATAACGCCTAATTTTTTTACTGAATAGAGGAGTCCAAAAGATGTTCAAAATGGCGACCATTTTCTGCAACACATAACGCATTTGGGCATAATGTCAGTCTTTTTTAAACCAATTCTCTACACGTTCCAGCATATCCTCTAGGATTTCCCTGAAAACTCTAGTGATTCTTCGTTTCATGTCTTCTATAGATGATGGAGAAATTTGGTAGACAATCCATTTGATATATCCCCATAAAAAATCCATTTTGATCAGGTCAAGTGATCTGGGTGGCCACACCACAGGCCCCCCCTGACCTATCCGTTTTATATTGAAATGATCGTTGAGGAATTCCCGTACCTGTTTTAAAATGTGATGGTGCACCTTCTTGTAACCAAATTCTAAATTTTGTTTCATATGGACACTTGTTTCACCATATACACCATCGATAACTCCAAGTTATTAGTTGCCATACCATCATGGTATGTTTGTAATACTAAAATCACAACTTTGGAATCAACTCCAGAAGTCAAGAGAATGAATGACACTCACATTATATAGAAGTAAATTGATGGATGTAGCCGTTACTACGTGGTAGGAGATCATAATGAAAAGAGAAATGAAAATTTCTATGTTTTCTACCACTTTTATTTGTAACT
>WOGL01000764.1:0-13253 GCA_015342145.1 Leptinotarsa rubiginosa
TATTCATTTTTAATTTTTTTTTTTTTATTAGTTCTTTCAGAGATTTCAAATCATTTTATATAATATCAGACAATGGAAGTACGAACTAATGAAATTTATTATGAAACATTGTCAATCACCTTCAAACAAACTAATTACTACGTTCGACAAGTCCGCCCTCCCTCAATGAATAGTTAGGCAATCACCAAGATGAGTATAATGTAGTTATTCACTTTGACCTATGCTACTGAAGTTTTTTGAAAGGAAAAAATACAAATCAACTCGTATTACTAGTGGTACCTAAGAGATTGTTTATAACATGCAGAGTATCAAAATAGCAAACTAATAATTCAGGAAAAACTATTCATGTAAAATAATTGATAATACTGTTTTAACAAATTCTCTAACACTTGAAGAAATGTCCTGTTTTGGTTGTGGACGTTTATATTCGCACAGATTCTATGAAGGGTTTGAATATACGCAAGTTTATCTGCTAACATTTACCGTAACCTCAACAAGCTTTGAATTGTGCCTCATCTGAACAAACCCTCAGAAAAGAGGATCATTTATTTATTCTCTCTGTGATGTATTGTGGTCACTAGTAATCGATTTTGACCAAATTACACCTTTGTAGCTTCAAAAATCAATGTTAGGCTTTTGACACCTATAGACATAACAAACATGTTGGGCTGATCTTGAAAATCCTTCAAGTCAAAGCAGTTCCAGGTACAACGAGAGCAATAAGTGAAAAACCGAGCTGATTTTATTTTTATCAAGAGGTGACTTGAAAGTTCCAACTTCATAGGAGTTGCGTATACACTTTCCATAAATGGCCAAAATGATGCTGCAGTCGAGCTTAACATAAAGAAGCCACAGCTCCCTAGGAACGTAATGTTCTGATAAAGTTCATCCCAAAGAGTTAGTCTGATTCAAGCTCACTTAGGTCCAAAGTGAGTGGGTCTATTCGACCTCCACCGCAACCTGCAAGCTCACTTAACCCTTAGAATTAGTCTCATAATCATTGAAATAGAAATTCATGTTTTACTGTCGATTGTTTCCCCGGAAAAATTTACAATTCGACGAAAAGCCACGCATTGTTTTCTTATAGTCAAATTCTTTTCATGAAACATATTTCGAAGGATGTATATATGATGTCGGATATAATTCAACGCCCTTCGTGGCATTAGCCAGGGGAGTAATTTTCCGGTGGGTGTCAGTCCATAAACCTACTGTGTAGGTAAGAAAAGAGAATAATGAATATTTCTAGAGATATTGACGTTACTGTGTTCGAAAGTATTCGGCGTGAAATATCGGATAGATTGTTCATATGTCAAGAAGTTCAAGGCAACCATTTCGAATATCTTCTGAACTGACTTCAAGCTTATTACCTCATGTTATGTAGTTAAATGTCAATGTATTCAGGCAATTATTAAAAGTTCCGCCATTTTGTAGTAGTTGATGATATCGACATTATATTCTAGGGGTGAAGCATTTGTTAGAATCTTCAAAAAGATGTGCCCCCCTTTCCATTTAATTTTTTTCCCATATGGCGACCAGTCGCAATCTTGAAAATTTCATTTGTTAATTTCTCTTCAAAATAAAGTATTTATGCATGAACTTCATTATCCCAAATGTCAATTTTTTGAGTTGACCCGTTCAAAAAATAAAAGTGGGGGGACATTACAGAAATGCACTTCATGTTTCACACATGCATATTGAGTCCTCAAGAAAATAATATCTTGAAAAACACAGTCCCAGTTGAAATGACCCTGTATGAGCTTTCCTAATATACTAATTTGAACCGAATCATTGTTTTTTGCAGACTAATTATATTGAGAAAAATAATTCTTCATTTTAATCGAAAACGGTATATTCTGAGGAAAGACTAATTTTAGGGAAAGATTTTGGTTTTCCACTCCTCTATCTTGATAGAAAAAAGAGGGGATAGGAATCTTCCAAAGATAGGAAGAAAGCAATTAATTTAAATTCGCACTCTACACGAAGATTTGTAGATCATGAAAAGAAGTAACTTCCAGACTATGGCTGAGATTGAATCAAATGAACGATTTAATCAGTACGTACAGGCATCGATGACATGAATAGATTTAACTCATTTTTGACATGAGATTGTAATTTATTGAATGAATTCAGCGCTTCATCTTGTAATGTTATTCATATTGGTGCTAAAGAGGCGATAAGCCAAGTGTCTTATTACGAAACATCGGATGTCCACCATTGGATGACGGTGTTCCATATAAGTGAAATTTCATCACATTTATATACAGTATTGTGTAGCAATCCCGAGAATAATATCTGATTCAATTCCATAACGAATGTTTGGAGTATGAATTGAATAGGAGAAAGTATTTTTTGTACAATTCAATGTTCATATGAGAGTAGTTTTTTCGAAAGTATTTTTTCTTTCAATCAATTCAATCTGTCTGAAAGTTACTTCTTTGTAAGATTTACACATCTTTGTAGAGAGTTGAATTTGAAATTAATTGTTTTTTTCCTTATTTGGAAACATTTTTTTCTATAAAGATGGAAAAGTAGAAATAGTTTCTTTCTCAGGACAAGAAAATACATTATTGGATGTATCATTTGGATTCACGTTTTATAACATTTCCAGTTCCTGTATATACATGAGAAAATCAATCGTTATTCCAAAATGAAAAATTTCAATAAAATGTCAAACAGTTTCAAGAATTTTTCGCCATTGAAAAATATCATCAGAAACAAAATCTCTATCTCGATATTGCGATGATCTTAATGAAAATTTTATGAAAAAAATAATGAAGAAATAATACGGTTGAAATAAACGCATGAGTAGGATTGAAGTATCAAGCTTGTACGATAAAGAGTGAATTTTTCCAGCACATTATTTATCCATGAGTAATGTACATTACGTCTGTTACGCTAGTGTGCTACTCATTTCCATTTTTCAAAGTTGTGATATCAAAGTTGAAAGTTATGATCATCAGTAAGCTTGTTTATTCTTATGAATTTTGAACCAGTTACTGAATGATTTTCATCAGAACCAAGATAAACTTTTGGGGAATCATGAGACTTCTATATGTTTTTGTAATAATTATGATTTTTCAAGTTGGAAGGGTGTTTTGTTAAGTATCACACTACTTACATACTCTATTGGGACTAAGATATATGTATTTTAAAATAATATTGTTCATGATGAATGTTTTGCACAATTTAAATAAACTGAAGTGGAAATATATATGTGTGATTGTTATAATCACCTAGCTTGAAGAGAGAATTATCTTGTTGAAAAATGAAGCGCATTGATTTCAAAAAAAAGCTCGATATAAAAGTATCTATTGTGATAATTGTTTCTCTTAAGATATTTTTTCACTGTACGATTAGACTATGATGCCTGGAGACGAATTCTAAATTTGTTATCTATGTTTTCTCTCTTGATATTGAGGATATCAACTATTTCTCATGAATTTTTCTGAAAGATTACAAAAGAAATGGATATTTCAGTAATAAAGTTTGATGTGAATTTCAGACTGAAAAGTTTACAAAAGTACTACACGTGTTACGCTATATATGATAGCTTTCTCAAGCAGGTCTGATTAATGTTCGAAATGAGACTGTAGTACCTACAGCTAAAGTTTTCCGGAGTACCTACAAGTCACAAATTTGACTTGTACTATGAGTTTGACTTCGAGTAACTTTTTTACGAGTTTCTGAGAGATAGTTCTGTTGAACTTTTTCTCAGACTGACAATTAAAACACACACAAGGTGGTAGTAGATGATTTTTTTCAATAACTGAGAATGGTTTTTTCTCCAAATCTGATGCAAATCGTTTTTTTTTGTCATATAGTAATGTTGTCTACGAAACAACAGGTTATTTATAACCTTTGCTGATATCGAAGATTTGTCAGATCTGCTTTTTCCTTCTTCACTTGACTACGAAAACGGTCTGCCTAACATATAAGTCCAATTTCATTAGTTCGGACTTCCATTTTCTAATATGATATAGTAAAATCCCAGAAAGGACCAATAAAACCAAAAATTGAAATGAATAGCTGAACAAAACAATTTTATTGAGCAAAAAACACTGAAATGAAATTACAATAAAATGAAAGTCAATCCAAACATTGAACAATTGAGAATGAAATAAAAATCAAAATATTTCAAGCCAAGTTATTTCACAACGTTCTGATTGTTGGTATCCACAATCGTCTTTGGGTATTGACTGGACTATTCACACACGACAGTCATCCTAATTTGGGTCAGGTTGGAGCCTGGCTTCCTTACCCTTTCAACTGGTGTTTGTCAGAAGGACAAACGGGTCATAACTGGGATAAGTGGGATGGCGACATGAATGTCCTCAGACATCAGTGTCGCCCTTCACGGTGTACTGGACTATTCCTTTGAGAGATGACATTTTATAGGTTATAGAGTGTTGTCACCTATCTCCTCTTCCCTCTCCCGCTCCGGGAGTTAACCGTTTTCCGCTGGATTATGAGTTTCCATATGTTCCGTATCTCTACGTTAGCTTGGCAGAATACGTCGTTGGACAAGATACATGCAGTTCCTTCAAACTTTCTCCTGAACCAGTGTTCCTCCCTGTGGATGATCTCAGTTTCGGTCCACTTGATGTTATGTTGATGAGTCCAAACATGCTCTGCTATTCCCGATTTGCTGATTCCTCCTCGCTGTTCCTTCCTCCTGCGCTCGAGCCTCATCAAAGGATCACATTACAAGTAGCCGAATATCATAGTAACAGAGTTGAGCTTTAGTCATTGTCAGAGAGAAACATAGTTTCGACTCAAGGAGAAATAAATTTGTTGAATATCGATACTTCACACTTACTCTTTTGTAACTTAATTTGTTTTTTTTTGGTACCATTGTATCAGTTGTATATTACTGAGTGTAGAGTCCTAATTATTTTTATAGAATTTGTAATTATCATAAATAATGGCGGATGAATTAGCTTCATTTGCAAAAAGGAGAAGATCCTAGGTTCAATTACATAGCACGATTGAAATGAAAGTACAAATGGAAATAGATATTTTAGACAAAGCAGGTTAACAATTTGATGAGAAACGAAATTTCAAAAAAATGTATTTCAAGCAAGTTTCTTAAGCATAATGAATAATTTCAAAAGTACCCTAAAGCTGGAGGAATAATAACAAATTGAGAAATATTGACAAAAGGAATAAACTCAACCGATTCAAATTTGATAAATAATTTACCTATTCGATAAATATAATAATGAAAAACTGAATAATTTTCATCTCAAACCGTGAAAATTGTGTTTATCAAAACCTGTCACCGAAGACTCGGTACATTAGTATTATTATTATCGAACCTGTCCTGTCGGGCCCAGACGCGAAGATCCAAAAAGTTTGGAGTGCGTGCCGGCGTCATCAACCATTGATCACACCCTATACTGTGATGTAAGTGATACTTGGTCCGAAAATTATGTGCGATGGGCTAAAGACGACAGCTTTCCCAATTTCTTCGGCCAAAATTTGTAATGTATCACGGCAAGCGGATTAAATCTTGAGATTCAAAAGTATCATGGCATCATTCCATCAAGGATTTGAACAATCATAACTATTTCAACACAGTGGTGTCTATATTGAGTCTGAGTAGTTCGAAGAGGAAATCTCAATATTTTTGCCGTTTGTGATCGTCTTTTCAGATGATATCAGCCTCACTCTGATGGTCGAAGACTACACATCGCCTATTATTTTGTTATATGAAATAAATAGTTCTAATGAATTTGGCACTCATCATTTTCCACAATAAATTCAGTATCTCCCATAGTAACAACGATGCATCATCAATACCGTAGAAGTGCCAAAGTTGGTGGTAGAGCACTCTCAGGGCCACATTATAATGATGAATATAGGCTTAGAGCGGATGAGCAATGATGAGCTGGACGTGCCAAAATCAAGTACATGAGGATCTTTGGTGCTTCGCGGAAGGCTCTGTACCTGGTGTGAGGAAACCTCTTTACCTATCATCATTACTGCGGCTGACTAATGTGTTGAAAACGCCATACTCGAAGGTCACAATGAACACCTTCAGACCACTAGACCGGATGTTTTGAAGAGCACATGTTTTTGAAGAAGTCCCCATGCATTGACTTGTCCATGTATTGCTGCAGAAGTAAAGTGATCTCTGCGGCTTCTATGTTGGACCTGCTGAATGGGTTCCAACTCGGTGACAGAGTTGTGATCACCTCGTACAAGCTTTCATATTTGTCATACATGAATGATTCGAACTCAGTTTCAGAAGCAATAACAGAGAGTAGAAGGTCGAATACAAATATACCCTACAAAATTTTAAAATTGAAAAGAGGATATTTTTGAGGAAAATTAGTTGAAAAGTTCATCGGTTATAACGTTCTATCGCGATGAGGTTGATTTTCATCAAGTAGATAAATTGGTGCACCTAACTGACGAGTGAAATTCAATTATTTATTTTTTGAAACTGAAATTATGAAAATACTCTGTCATATATCATATTCTGCTGCGTTCCTGTGAATCATGTTCTTTCAAATTCCTTGTCATTCAACTTTCGTGTATTTGAGAGTGTTTTGTTTCGAATATCGATTTGTATTTAGAAAACACTTCTGTGCATGATCAACATACTTTTGTAAATAGTTTATTTCGATATTCATCATTATCTTTCATTCTTTGGGAGTTTGCCACATTCACTGTATAATAAAGTAGAAGTAGAGAGCCCAAAAGCTTTTTTTTCAAATAATTCAAATGTGATTGTTATGAAAACTATTACTTCACGGGTTTGCATATTCATACTATTTCAGTTTTTGATACTGAAACCCATGAAATTTCATCTAGTAAACTAGAACATAAGCAAATATAGTGACATCTGGTTCATACACAATTTTCCATATCCCATAAACTATATCATCTAGTTGAATATTGTGTTGTATATTCCATGAGTCTAATCTCATCGTCAAACAGCGTGCTGTGAATTGGTTGTTTTCTACTAGCATATTGAGAGTAATCGATTATCTCAATCACGAACGTTTGCCGCGCAGAAAAATAATGGGAACCGATCTGCGAAAAATCTCATTACCAAAATATTTCACATCCATTTCTGATTTTCGACAGAATGTTATGAAATTCATTGGACGTAGCATGTTGCTGCGATAGAGCATTCCAGCAGTTGATTTTCATTAAATGAAAGCATTGCGTGACTGCTAAATGAACTGACGCACGTATCTCACAAATACTAAATAATAAAATGTCTTCATTTTCACCAAAGAAGATATAATTACATAGTGTGTGAGAGAGGAATTCCTATCGGCTCTTATCAGCTTATACTGGTGACTGCTTTTCCATTCAAGAAAAATAAAATACAAAACGAGAAGAAAAAATAACAAAAAAAAAGAATAATTTAATAATAGTAATCATAATAATGTTTTACCAAATTTCAAGAATTTGCGGCGCCTTGGGCGCCGCGATCCAGAGGGCGCCGTCGGAGGTAAAAAAAATTCATGAGAGTGTTATCTACTTTTATTTATAAGCACTTAGTCTTCTAAAGTCTTCTACACGCCAGATGAAGCCATTGTATGGCGAAACACGTGTTGCGTTTTTGTAAAACAATCTAGTGGAAATCTCACAATAAAGTGTTTTAGAATACGTTAGTATTAGTATATATATATAAAATATGTAGTGGAGGGTGGGTGGTCCGTAATGCTGTTATTTATAATAGCTGCCAGATTTTCCAGTCTGGAACAAGGCGGGTATTATCAGAGCAGGGTATTATCCCCCTGAACAAGAACTGGAACGGACAAAAATACGGTTTTACCAAGGGAGGGGGCGCCCATTCAAGCCTTGCCTTGGACTCCTACAAACCACGCGACGGCCCTGTTCAAATTGTGAAATACCGCTGGCCAGTCCAAAGGATTATTATCTTCAGCTATGATATGAGGAGGTCGGGTGTTTTTGTCCATAAAACAAAATACTCTTCAACAGTTGCTCGCCATAGTCTCACGTGAGGATGATATCCCTAAAGTCTTTTTCAGCAGTCATCATCTCCTCAACATAGATCGATTCTATATAATCATTGGTCATAATTTCAGCGCAAAGTATAGCAATTTCTCTAGCGAATGGCGGCAACGGGGCGTGAAAAGCTGAACAGCTTTTGTTAGATCCCTCCACTTTCGTTTTTGGTGACTATACTGCATTGAACACATTTTTGTATTCCCCCCAAAAAAATCCAAATGTCAAAATTTTTCAGGTGATGCCACGTGTTTTCTAGGATATTGCAGTTGGCGATCTTCATATCAGGACTGTAGTTGGGGTACATTTATTGTTGGACGGCATCTCAAACCTGTCGCAATTATTCTTCGTCTTCGTAATGTAGCAGCCAATACCTGAATTCATTTCCAAGGCATATCTCCTATCTCTTTGGAGTACTTGCATTGCTATGTTTGGGTTCGGTATTGCTATGCAACAAAGTCTACTGCTCCTAAGTTAATCATGAAGCAAATTGGTGTGGATTTATTTGTTTAAAAAGTCAAACACCAACTCTATTAGCAACGAACCTTTAAGAATACCCTCAATGAAATTCACTATTCTTGCCTGGTGAATCTCACTTATAACTTGATTCATGTTCCATTCAAAATCGTACACTTGGACTGTCAGTATTGAAATAATCGCACCACAAATTTGTGGTCTTCCAAAAGATCTGTTTCTTGCAATAATTTCATAAGGGTTCACAATAATGAATACAGATACATACATAAAAAATCATTGCTGTTGAAATATTCCTTTATAGCAAAACAGGGTGTCATAATAAAAGTAACTTTTACAATAAATACATTCAACTTCATCATTTATAGAAAAAATCATACTATCAGAAATTCTACAAAACATACGTAATTATTCAAACTTGATTCAGTGGAAATCTCACAATGAAGCGTTACTGAAACACGTTATGGATTTCAAACAAGTATTGGCTAACTCTAAGATATAAATGAAAAAAATGTTACATAAAGAATTTAAAATTTATCAAAAAAGTATCACAAAACTCCCCTTCTTATTTCAGAAAAAGTTTGTAGCGCTACCTTGGTGATGAGAGATGCAACCCTACTGAAAATGAACTCTTCACTACAACTTCCTACCTTGATATCTTGACCAGTTCAAAAGTTAGTGGGAGGAGACTATTCACATCCGCATGTATAGTGAATAATGTCGTTTCATCATCATCCAAACCAGATAAAGTGTCATTTTGTGGTTATTAATATCGGTTGGTGGTTTTCATGCCAGAGATGAATTAAATCTCTATTACGACGCGACGTTTCCCTAATTGATTTTCTTCCTAAACGCGTCATTCCAACTAGATATGAAATTATTCTTTTGATGTAGTTCATTCCAGAGGTTTCTTTCCTGTTTTTCAATTTCAAAATTATATTTGAAACCGTATAGGTAATGAAACTTTGATATTAATTTCGAGAAGGTAATCATTTCGAATATAAAACGTTTAATTGAATTTCAACTAATACAAAGAAAGTAGAGATTTCATCAAATTTAACAATAATATGCATGTTTCGCAAAGATGATTCCAGTTGGAAATGATCAAGACATTCATCAGAAAAACTAAGATTGTCAATTTTTCATACTAACACTAGCTGGCTTTATTCTGAATCCTAAACTTATTCATTTTCAAGTCCAGCATGAAAACAGGATACTATATATCATGATGAGACAAATTTCGAAAATCTTGAAACACAGTTGGTGAAATACCATTACAGTACATTGTTCAACTCAATGATGCAACATTTGAAACTTCGAAATAGATGCAATTTCAACAACACAAGACCATACAATTTTGCGATTTCCTACCTTGCCGCCGTGACTAAAATCCAATCAAGTTAGTATGGGCATTTCTCAGACAATTTCTGGCACAGAAAAAATGCATCTATCAATATTAGAAATGTTCACCAGATAATTATGACTTTTTTGATGAGTTTAGTTTTGATGAATGGAAAAAATCTTGTGATTACTTATCGGAGAGAAGAAATAAGTTTTGAAAACAGAGCCTTCTTCAGACATATCAACAAAAAAATCATAATGAAGCGAAAAGTGAAGATGAAGTCGACAATAATGAAATTGAATGTAAAGTTATTTATATTTAATATAAATTATAATCAATGAAATCCAATTCACGGATTTGATTATTGATTCATTTATGATTACTGAATTTAATTTTTCTCACTGATTTCTGCTATTTGAATTGTCTATTCGAATTGTAATTCATTTAATAGAATATAAATACTTTGTCCTGCTAAAACAAAAACCATAATTCGATGAAAAGATTAGTTTTAGATCAAATCATGAAAATACTTCCTGAAAATTATTATCATGTTCTGTAACCTGTTACCGATTCAATGAATATTAGCTTTCCAATAATATTGAGATTGTATTTTTTTTAAATTGTCCAAATGTATTCAGATATTTAATAGAAAATTTGACCCAAATGTTTGCAATGAAATGATCAAATAACGATGTTTTAAAATTGACAATCCTCCATTTTTTCATATTTCTCTTCAGCTATGCCTTAGTCCTGCTCAAACCGTGACTTCCATAAAAAGTTTGCTTTTTTTTCTGAATACTTTCTCATGCCGATCTTTATATAGGCCATGTCCCTTTCTTTGTACTGTATCTTGACTTCGTTAAGTAATTCGTTGTAGCAACTGATGGCACTATATATTTATGGCAAGGTATTCGTAATAGATTTTTGTTATTATGGTCGTGTTAACAATTATTATTAAGAGATACTTCTAAATTATGCCTGACACATATTCGAGAATATTTTTGTTGATGTAAATAAAAGGAGCTGTTGAAATTGTTCGGTTTTGAATATTGTTAGACATTTTTCTCGATAATCCATATTGAATAAAAGTATAGTTGTTACCTCACTCCCTAATCAAAATTCTTGAAAATTTCCTCGATCTTTCTCAAATCTTGATATTACGATGAGATATGAATAGGCTTTTGAAAGCCATTCCGATTCAGACTAAAATCCAGACGAGTGTTAAGAAATTTCACATTTTTTCAGGTAGAAGTTCATCAATTAGACAAATGCCTTTCGTAACCACATATTTCAACAAAATAAAATGTTACTGACATTGATATGAAGATTTTGAGAATAAGCTTTCATAGTATGTTTCATCAGATTTTTTCATTCATTACTCGAAAAGAAGTTGATCGACAATCGGCAAGTCTCTCAATCTAGACTACGTGCTAGAGGTATTTCATTTCCTCACGGTCTATTCCCTTGGGAATATTTGCTTGTTGCTTTTACGGTTAAAAGCACAATTCAAGTGGAAACTGAAAACATTGATTCAACTATTGATAGATAGATAGAATTGCAATAGTCCAGACAAAGTACACATTGTTTTGATTGGCTTCCGGGTTTTGCCGTGGTCTTCTTTGGTTATAATCTCCAAACGTTAACTGCAACTGCTGCAGTCATCTTTAGTGGCGTGGTCGAAGTACTCTTCTCTAAAGATAACATTAGCAGAGCTGAAGATTAAGTTAAGTAGACAGTATTATCCCTTGAGTAGATACCTACATTTTCAATAGGTGAATGGGTAAACTGAATGTAGGTACTTTTACATAAGAGTTAAAATTACATAATTCCATTATTACGGCATTCATAGTGAGACTATTGTAATAATTGGGAACCTAACTCATTGTATTCTGTTTCATTTTTAAACAGTTTTGATTCACTCTCACTGGTATCGTCTTCATTATTCATTATGAATTAGTGCTACTCATCGGTAATGTCGTTTCTTTCAATATATTCTTCTTCAATCTACTCTACGTGTTTGCGAATGTTTTGCCAGTTTTGAGTGGTTACTTCTTGAATTTTTTCTTATGTTATCCTCCACACATTAGCTAGATTGGTTAACGGCTTTCAAAGCATTGACTTCCTCTGAAATACCTCGCTCCGTTAGCCATGACTTCATTGCATGGCTTTATCCGTTAGCCATGCAACATTGTGGTAGAAGGCATTATCCATAACTAAAATGCATTTTTTTGAGCGTTGGAGATAAATAAAATTTTCAACCATTGTTTAAAGTTTGTAGAATTCATTTTATCATGATAGTCCCCTATTTTACTTCTCGATGTGAATATGTTCAATGCCTTAGTTACGAATCCTGATGCACCTTCAGCATGTGAGATGATAATACGTCTTCCTTTAGACACTGCAGATTTCAAAAACATATTTTTGTTATCGTCACAAATCTTTGGTACCTCATTAACAGATCATATACTTTGTGCCTGTCCCGCTGGAGACCAAATCAGGCCTTTAGAGTTCGGCAGAGCCGTACTCTTACCATCTGACCTGAAAGACCACTCACCATAAAAACAAATCAGCTTCGTTGAGAAGCTTGGTTTATTTGGCTGAGTGTGAATAGATGTGAGCCACAATGAACCCTTGCGAGTTGCGGCGGAGGGTCGAATACACCCACTCACTTTGGACCTAACCTAACATAACCTAACCGTATGGGAACTGTGAATTTAGGCCTCAATAAATGATGGTTCGCTCTTTCTACTTATCTTTTTATTTGATGTCAAATTTCTAAAATAACATCTATTGTCTTCTGCTTTTCTCCAGCTATATTAAATTTTTTACTTATCTTCTGAAAGTATCGATCTGGCCTGTCAGTATGGGCATTTCCAACAGCTTCAAATGTCCTTTTCATGATGGACCTCCTTATATGAATACCTGTATAGGAGTTTCTGTTTCTTTATCGAATTTATCAGTTGACGCCTTGGAAAGTTTGAGGTTGTTCTTTGATTTCCTCGGTGACTTTAGACGAGCATCAGATGGCTTGTTTTTAGTTTCATTAAGTTTTCCACAGTAGTGATACCAACTCCACAAGCTTCAGCTACTCTCTCTTGTAGATTGCTCAGAGGAATTGTTTAATCTTGTCGATTTTCTTCCGTTTGCATAAACTTACAAACATTACAAGTAATTTCTCCACCTTGAATGATAATGACTTCTTGGAAATACTCATGTTTGTGCGATGGTATCTATAATAAGGAAGTAAACAAATTATTGTCAAACACTCCTCGAGTTTGAGTAATATTTTATTGTGAGATTTCTTAACTGTTTTCATACTGATTTGATTCTACTATATTTGTGCTCTATATAACGACAATTTGGTCGATATCAACATCTACCTACGTAATGACTAATGATTTTATTTTATCAGCAAAATCTTAAAACCAATTGAGATTTTTAAATATCATAG
>WOGL01000765.1:0-13252 GCA_015342145.1 Leptinotarsa rubiginosa
AAATGGATTTAATCTCCAGCGATTAAAATCCAATGTGAATCGCTACTTTCGCATAGGCGCCGCTCTGAGAGCGCCTTAAGGATTTTCCTGTGGTGTTTGTGTTTTGTCCTCAAAAAAATATCTTGTGATGCACTGTTTAGAACTTTTGGTGCAATAATGAATATTACTGAAGTTTTATCCCAACACCAAACCGTTGTTTTAATACCTTGACACGTGTTTCGATCATCAAGTGATCACCTTCAAGAGGAAGAATCAACTAAAATTACATACAATGTTATCCTTATTTATACCATAGATACCTCTTCTGGGTACATGCGTCTGAAGTGTCTTAAATTAATTTCACAATATTCCCTTATCTACCAGTCTTGAATAAATTTTACAATGTGACATTGTAATGTCATTTACAATGTAACATTGTAACGCCACATTTTAAAATTAATTTAAAACTAGTAGATAAGGCAATATTGTGAAATTAATTTAAGATATTTAAGACGCAGGTACTTGCGTCTTAGGATAACATTGTACGTATTTTTAGTTTAATCTTCCTCTTGAAGATGATCACTTTGGTTTTTCAGCTGCAGGAAAACCCGGAATAGACCTTCTACTCTGCTCGAAGTATTTTTTTCATTCAAAACCAACCGGTTATCGTTTTGATTTCGTTTACTAGTAGCAAGGCAAATATTTATAGCAAAACATTTAAGAGAAACAAAAGCGGTCCATCCACCCTTGGTCTGAAAACAGAGGAAAAACTATAATTTGGTTAACTGGATATCCACTAATTCAGTGTTATCATCTCAATATTTTCATATCATTTCAACATCATCAATAGTTCATTTGATTTGAATAATTTCAAGATTGAGGCTATACTGAGAATAGGATAGTGTTTTTTTCTGCGACTATAGTTGAAGAAGGAACAACCTAAATGACCAGAAAATTTGTTGTGACGATGAACAGTCAGAATCACATTAACAAACCTAGTAGATTCTACTCTAATTTCCCAGAAAGCTCATGAAAGAGTGACAAGAGTCACATAAATATAATCTCATTTTGATAGACCACATATCTATTTGAAAGTATATTTTCCACCACAGAAAGTTTTGAGAAAGGTTTTCGATGTGATAAATGATATTACCAATTGAGTTTTCAATTTTTTTTATTAATCGCTTCATCTTTACAATTCATGAGGAACATTTTCTTGTTTTTTAATAAAAATTGCGAATTTGTCTAAATCTAAGGAGCTATTTTATCAAATTATCCATATTTTGTATTGCAAAAGCTAGTTCGAATAATGTACATTATTGCAATTTTCAGAGAGAATTTCTCTGAAATTTTTTTTCAGATATTTCAATGATTTTTCAGCACTGATTACAATAGAAATTTTGGAAATGGATATTGAGAAACATTAACATCGTGATTCCCACTTATTCCAATTCATACTTCATACTGAGGGCCTGTCTCATACAAAATTTGTATTTATGGGGAAAATATTAACTTTCATTCCTTCCTTACATCTGGCCTCTCAGTAGAAAAACTTCTATCTAGCAAGTTGGTTGTATTTTAGAAGCTCACATATTTACACTTTTAAATAGGTATAATAATTAAAATATTTTCGAAAAATTTTATTCATACACTTTTTGTCTCTTAGATATAGACTCAAGGCAGGAGAATAAATACAGATGCTGGGTACGTGTAAGGAAGTGAGGAATGAACTGATTGAAATTTGAGTAATAATAAATACATTTGAGGACAATGCCTATGTAAAAGAAAATATGTTATGCACTTATGCAGTTTGGTCGACAAAAAAAAACAAACTGAACAGCTCATTGTGTTTGTTTGACAATTTGAAAAATCAATGTTTGAATATAATTGTTTTTCAAAGAATGTAAACTTTCACGACCGGAGATAACTGTGTGAAAGCTATTTTCCGGGTATTTTGTTCGTAAGCTGCAGGTTTTTAGGGCTGACGTTTCGTCTACTACTTCGGTAGGCATTGTGAAAGTAACACCAACTCGAGGCACTGCGAACGTTACCATATTGCCTTCGATAATGTCTACCGTAGTAGTAGACGAAACGTCATGCAAAAAACCCGAAAAATAGCTTTCCCACATATTTGTTTTTTTACAAACGATACTTCGATAAAATGTCTTTATTCGCCCAAAAAAAAAGGATAATTAAATAGTTTATAAAAATGTCATTGTTTTATATTTTCAGTATAATCATGGATCCAGTATGAATCGAAATCGTCTGGATATGACAATTTTATTCTCCATTGTCATTTATTAGAAAACTGAGATATCGTAAATTATTGAAATAATATTTCAGAATGAATTTCGAAGTTTGAATACGTTTATCTAGATTTGAAGTAGGTAGTGGTATAAAAAATCATTCAGAGAATAAAATGGTGGACGTTTTGAATTTTCAGAGAGGATTTCAAAAAACAAAATAACACCAGCTCATATTGTTGTACTGAAGTACGCAAACTTCAATCGGTTCACTCTTGTCCCCCTGTTTTTTGATATTATTTTTCGAGTACAAAGCTATTAGGATTTATAATTAGACGTATTATGTGGGACTAGTATAGAATACTTAGACACGGTATTATATGCACTGTTGCAATTTTGAGTCTTTTTTATCAATATTAATTGGCGTTTTTTCTCGTAACTCATTAATTATTGTCATTTCTTTTAACAAATGAGGCAGTGAAAAAAACTTCGAGAACGAAACCAGACAATTGACTAACCTAAACTAAATATTTATGCTAGTTCGATAATAAATCACAGAAATTGGTAAAAGTTACTAAAATCACAAACAATAATGATCACACATTCACTAATTCTAGTTTCACTTGATTATAGCGTATACCTGAAGGAGTAAGAATCATGTGAAATGGTGTATTTCAGCTATTCAGATTGAGCACAAAATTAGTAATTATGAACAATTATTATTTTTGTATGGAATTTATACAACTGAAACTGTTAAAACAGTTTTGAGCTGAAGAAGTCAAGCAGAAAAATAACCATTTCACAGTTATTCTCAGAATAACAGATTAGAATATATTTTTCAGAATCTTTATGAAATATATTTCACATAATTCTACAGAATTCATGCGAGGGATACAGTATTTGCTGCTGATAAAAAAATGTAAATTTGAGATTACAATCTGCTTACACCTAATTAGCGAATTTACTGAGGACTACGAAGGATGAACATAATATTGAAGGCTCGATATTTCAATAGTTCTTCAGTCTATCTACATCAAGTTGTTTCCGAATCATCAATTGAAAATTATGATTACAAATTCGGGTTCAACAATATTGAAAGCAATATTGATCAATAATGAAAGATACTCTCATTTTCTGAAAGTAAAGCTTATAACAGCTTCATAATTGTATTATTCAAGTAATATCAAAGATATCGAATACTTTACATTCCTAAGTTTAGTCACACATTCAAATTGAAACACAATAACATAAAATCGATCCGAATATCAAATTTTCAAAAATATTCAGGCTACTTCTCTTAATCCCTACCTATAAGGCCAAATACAAAAATAAGTCATTTCCTAAATTAGACTGAAATTTAATGAAAAATTTGCTACAATTCTCAAAATTCGTTTTTGCCTCAAAAATTCAAGATAATATAGAGATTCAAAAAACTAAGTCCCAATATTGGATGGGCTCGTTTGTCAAATTTTTCACTATTTTTCAGAGTATTCACTTTCAGTACAACCTCAACTTCTTCAACAATAATTTCGTAATTCGAAAAACGATCTCACTCCCATCATATAACTACCATATCTGAAAATAAAAGTGGTAACACATAATATTGAAAAAATAACTGCACAATAACTTTTAATTCATTTAAAGAGTTCAGTTGATTACAAAATTTATTCGGAGTAGTTTATTACTCAGGAGATAAACACTAGCTGAGGTAAATAAATTTTGCCAAAGTTAAAGTGTGAGAATTAATTCATTGTTCACTGTTTTTGAAATACTCATATCAAAATTCACATTTGACATAGGGTGACACGCAGTTACAATATTATTTGCATGGAAAATATTGTTCACTCTTAGATTCCATGGTGAATTTTTTGCTTTAAGGCACACAATTTTACTGATCAAATAAAAGAGAAAAATGGTTCTCCATTCAACTTCAGAAATCAATCAATTACAACAAAACGTATAGACCATGTAGCAAGTATACAAAAGAGCTAGCATAGACTTCGAATCTTGTTATTATCTAGCCCAACCTAGGGGGAGCCAATTTCCAAACAGTCCCCCATGACTGATGGGGATGAAATTTGGACTGCGATCTAGAAATCTTCGTTGACGGTACAATGTGGCAGGACCAGAAGGTCAAATAGCTAATTGGCTGTAATTATATTATTTCATCAATGGGCAAAATCCTGCTATAAATTAAATTAATTGTGAAAATTCTATAAACATTGTCATAGATAGTATAACTTTCTTCCAAACCAGTTCCATACTGTAATAGTTGATTTTGAGTTCGGTCAAAATGCTTTTCAAACAACTGGAATGTGACAGAGTGATTTTTGATTAATGTCAAGAACAGATTGTGAAGATTTTTTTGAGGTACTCCTTTAATAATTTCAGGTTAGATTTAACTACCTGAGAACACAAGGTATAATCCTCAATTCACTAGTGAAAACAAGTTAGTGAATTATTGATTTTACTTAGTAATTATTAGAGTAGGACTAAGTAAACTTATCTGGTAAGAACAGATTGAGCAACTGAGATTTATTCAAATCGATTTGATGGTTCATTAGATTTTGAAAATTTTCAAATCAGTTTTCCAGAAGGTTGATTTTAAAACCTCTTGATTTCTCTGAGGTCAGCAAGCATATTTTGAATCGATTTTTTTCTTTTCAGAAACTATTTCTTTTTTTTATATGTGCTTCAAATGTTCCTCCAGTTTGACCTATGTGAAACATTAGACATAAATCACACGATTATTTATGACTTACTAATTTATCTGACACAAAACTCTTGTTTTTGCTATTTTTAATGTTTCTTGTAGTTATTATTGGTTGCATACGATATGTTAGAAACCTCATACTAGAATAGAAGATTGAATTTAAGGACAGCTTCTCAGATCCTTACAGTGGGACAGTGTTCAATCATAAATTCAAAACTCTTCGTTTTCTGAAATGAGAGTTGAAACATAGCCTTCGGGAAGATATAGAAATGAATTCGAAAATTTGCAATACTTATTGAACGATGAAATTGATTTGAGTAAGACTTCTTTGCCTAACATTTCCTTACGAAATAATCATTATTTTTCTCCCCACAATGATTACAACGTAGTAATCATCGATTGATCTGATTTCTCCGGTTTTTACTAGTAAATTGAGGATTGTATCAGCTCTTTTCAGGGAGTTGCTTTGGCCTACAACTAAGTGTCTGCTTTTTGCATAAGTTATCACCTACAGTGATACTTGTAACATGTAAAAATCTCAGTAAACTTCATCAGTAAGTTTGATATGGATTTTCATCGGCCAGTTTTATTCAACTTTCACGTTTGTTTCCTGCATTTCTTTGACTTAAGTTTTTTTAAGACGATCTTTCGTTGAATTTCGCCAGAAGATAGCTTGATAAAAGTCTCTCTTACACACAAATATGAGCGAGGAAATAGATGAAAAGTGGCCTGATTGAAAGAACTAATCGATTTTGCAGTACTTTCGAATTTCACTCGAAAAACAACTTTTTCCCAGTTCGGTTTAATTTTATCTTAACCACCGTTGGAAAAACTTTTTGGGTGTTCTATTTAGAGAAAACTTACATCTCTAAATTATAACTCATAGCATATTTACTATGATTAGTTTTTGTACAATTTGAGTAAAAGGGGCGTGAAACTGACTGGTTGTTTAATCACTTGTGTAGCTCTGTATTTCCATAACTACTAATCGTAAAGAAAAACGTGAGCAATATTTTTGTAGATAATTTTGTCCGCTACCAGAATGAATATGCAGCATATTTAGTTACGATTCATCCTTTAGGAGTTATGAACAGAAACGTGAAATAAGTTCATTCTTCTCAGGGTTTATTTGAAATCGCGAAAAATGAAGAGGAATGAAGTTGAAGAAAACTTGGGTGTTTCGAATATCATATAATTATTTGATTTCATGTAGTGTTGGACCTCTCAATGACACTAGTTCAATTGTTATACTTTCACACATTTTCTAATCCAAAATAAGCACATTTCCTAATCACCAGAAATGCAATACTTTTCTCCAATGAACCACCAACCAAGTTGACGTTCTCAGGAGAATAAGACGCCATTTTGCTTATCTGGTGATTGGGTAGGGTGCTTCTCCTAGATTATTGTATTCATGAATGTGAATGAATTGATTTATTTGCATGACAGAAAACATTTTGGATGAAATCAGTTCGGTTTTTTGAATATAGCAACTTTGGCATCTACTGATTCAACTCTACTATTTATCTCCATTAATAATAGTCAACTCATCTAGTTTCCAACAATTGTTATAAAATGTTCATTTTACGGACACCCGCACTCGTCTACTATCATTTTGGGTAAGTCTCTTTTGATTATAGTCGAGTCAGGACCGTAATAGATCAAACTCATGCTGGAGAATTTGAGGGGAGCACAACAAGGCGTCATTCCGGAAAGGTGTTGCGTCTTCCTTACTTCTTCGATGACGTGAGCGTGATAGGTGACGTAAGTATCAGGCGTTCGATGGTGACCACAATCTCCTCGACAGTAATTGGCAAAGTACCTGAAAAAAGTTTATACAAAGTTTTCACAAAGTGGGTGGAAATTGGCCAATTCAAAAAGTAATATCACAATTGCACGGACAAATTAGTTTACATTTCCTCAATTCTGAAAATTAAGTTATAATATGCAGTGTGATCCACTGAGATTGAAAGGACCCCTGTAACATTTTGATTCATTAAATAATCAATGCTATTTTTTTGTAATTGCCAATTAATGGAAAGTTCACTGAGGACCGAAAGAGCCCAAATGTTTTTCCCAATGACATTCTACGATATTTTTCGAGAACGAAAGTGGTAGCATTTTTCGAGCTGTTTTTTATTTAATTACGCTTTCTGGATTCAGGATACCTACAAATAGAAATATGAACATTTTTTGATAGTATATTGAAGTATATCATATCAATTATTTCATTTATATCATTCAATTCATGTCATTTTATATATTTTATGTTACTCGTTTGATTGTGATATTGTAAGTTCTGATTATTTTCATTTGTTTGTTAGTTCTCTTCATTGTACTCACTTGATTATATATTTCATTGTATACATTTATATTATCAGCTCTACTCGATTCAGTTCATCTGCGTATACCAACTATTCTGTCGGTTGTATATTTTTTCACTCATTATTTTATCACAATATTTATATAAGCTGTAATTATAGAGCCCAAATATTGACTGTTATACTTAACCTTCGTCTTCCCACGTCGGTAAAATTACGTGAAGTCGCATGTAGGGTCCATTTGTACTCCAGAGAAACAAATTGGTGTATTTAATTTTTACTATAAGGAAATTAATTAACATCTTAAATTGACACAATTTTATTACATTAAAAAGTATATCGAACATAAATATAATGTTTGTCATTAAATTAAACAAAATAAAAATAAAAAATACATTCTTGGACCGAAAACTAGTCTGAAATTTTTTGACATTGGATGCAAATTACTTTCTTGACATAATGTTCTGCACATACAAAACTTTTGCATTGCTTGCAAAATTGCCTTGATTTACGATCTTTATTTCGACAACATAAATAGCAACGTCCACTTGAAGGTCTTTCATAGGCTGCTTCTATTTGCATCTTCACCGGCGCCAACTCTGGTACGACATCTTGCATGTACTGCTTCAATGTCTTACTTAATCGTACTCCCTCATTATATCGCCTGATAATATTTTCTTTTACTAAAGCTTCTCCTAGATCTAGTAAAAAGTAACGTCTATCGTCTTTTCCTCTAGTTGTTTCCGGGTACTTGATACCCCATAAGATGTAAGTGTTAAGGCCAGAAATATCCAATATTTGGCCAAACACTGCCATTGGCCAACGGTTGCATATTCTTCGAGCAGAGTATTGTTTTACCATCTTATCTGTAGTATCTACTGCACCTTTTGTATTATTATAATGCAGTATAATATCTGGCTTGTTTTTCAATGTTTTATCAGCAACAGCATCATCATGATGTTCAGTTGACAGCAAACATGCTGGAATATACGGGCTTGAACGATTTCGGTAGCAACTCGTTAGGAATACATGCTTTATTTTTCGCAAAGTACCATAAAGGCTTAGTCCTTTCTGTGATAGTTTTTCGGCCAGTGGTAAACTTGTAAAAAAATTATCTGTAGTTATGCCATACCCAGAGCCAAGTGGTTCAATAAAGTCGAGGACAACTCTTTCACCTTGATTTTTTTCGGGTGCGTTGTTTTTTTTCCCAAGATAAACTTGTGAATTCATACTGTAAGCATTTTCGCTGTCTGCCATCGCCCAAATTTTTAAGCTATATTTATCAGGTTTGCTTTTCATATATACACGAAAAGAGCATCGCCTTCGGAATGAAACTAGTTGTTCATCTATGGTAAGATACGATCCAGGTGAATATGCCTTAGTACAGTATTTTACAAAAGTATCAAACACCTCTCCAATGGGTGCTAGTTTATCATGCGCTTTACGTTCAGCTCTGGTAGAATAATCGTCGAAACGAATAAATGCAGTAAACAACTGAAATCTATTATGTGACATCCTTGCCGGAATAATAGGCCTATCGTATTTTTTATCGGTACACCATAACATCTTTTGGGGCTCTTTTGTAGCTTGAAGTGCTCCTTGGATAAGCAAAAGTCCTAAGTAAGCGCGGATGGATTTCTCTATGATCAGTTGGCTGCCAAGAACGTGCTGATTTATTTGGTTTTCTTTCATTCCATTTGTTTATTACCTGCAAGAAAATTTACTCATGACATGCAAATCCGTTTATGTCTTATAACCTATCAGTAATAAAAATAAAATAACTGAAACATATTACAAAAATATCGATTCTGCCGATCTGCAAGATGCAAACTGATAAATATGTATTAATATACTTTATTATCAATTAAGATAGTTACCTCTTCAGCCTTATTATTTGTTTGAAGTACTATGGTTTCTAAAAGATTGTCTGAGAAAAACAACGAAAATGACTCCATTTTAGTGGTGAAATTTGAACTATAAGTAGTAAGACCTGCTTTTTTCTTTATTATATTTTTCACAGTTCTTCGTGTCTGAGGATAAGGTATTTTTGACAAATGCATACCATCCTTAGATTTATATGATGGATTGACAGACTCTTCAATTACGGTTGCTTGGTTTGTAATTTGCATTGGCACATTTTCATTATCGGCCTCAATGATGTCAGACAATTTCTTAATTATCTCTGGCTCCATATCACTATCTTCGTTTTCAGAGTACACTATGACATCATCTTCCAATTCATCGTCAAACTCTGCAAACATAAGTCGCTCTAATTCGGCTTCAGATAATCCTTCTGGCATTTTCGAAATCGGGAAGAACCAAAAATCGAAGTAGTACTGAGCGCTACGAGAGAGGGGGAGAGAGCGCTTACTACGTGTACGTGCATTTAGAAATGCCACATGCGCGTAAAAACTTTGCAAAGCCACCAATTAAACAGATGGCACAGATATCCACGTGGGGTACGAATGTACCCCAAGCCGAATATAATTTATTTATTGTTAATGTGACAAATCGTTGCCGATTTCATTAACCGCAAACGACACAAAATAAAATTAGCCAAACAGGATGGGCGCTAATTTCAAAATAACAAAAAAAATATGTATCTGAGGTACAGCTGTACCCCACCCGAGAAGACAAGCATGCTCCCAAGAGAAAAAATAACAAATTTCTCTTGACAACTTTAAATAGGTTAAAAATATATTATCATTTGAAAAACGGTATATTTACTTACTGCAAATTGTTGAGGATATTCTCTTTGAAGTTGTTCCATCAAAACTGAAGAAGATGTATCCATTCCGAGATCCTATGATATCAGAAATATTTTATTTATTTTATTAATATTTAATTTTATTGCCCTAACTAATAAAGATGAAAGCATGAAAAAGAGAATGTTATTAATCAAATTAAGTTTGGTAACTGTTAAAACAAAATGATTTGGTTATAAAAAATGTAATTACATTTATGAAATCGCTATCCAAGCTATTGTTTAAACCTACCACCATTTTCAGGGTTGCTTCTGTAACAGGATCTAAATAAATTTTTATTGCGGGACCACCTCCCGTTTTTGGTTTTGCCATATCCTTTCTGGCTAGATGTCTAGAGTTGTAGCTGGAAAGTACTATATATAGTCCTCACACGGCCTCACAAATAAAAACATCAAACACCACAACGTTTAACCTCATGTATTTAACCCTTAAATGCATGATTTTTTTGTTAAATAAAAAAAAAATAAAATCTCAAAGACTTGATATTACTGATACAGGGAAAAATTGAAAAAAAATCAGATTCCATTTTGAACGATTTTTTTAATCGAAAAAGGATTTGTATTCAAATGGCAACATCATGCATTGCGTGCATATTATGATGAAAATTAAATGTGAAATTAATAAAAAAATTGTTATGTTTATTGAGACATAGTTCTACACCGCACTTTTCACACCTAGTATGGGTAAATCCTTTGCAGTTGGGTAGCTTGCATCTCATTTTCTTATCTTCAATAATTGGCAAATGCCCAGTGTGGTCATGAATAATGCCTTTGCCACTGTTGCCCTAGCTCGAAGGCCTTCCAACTGGCATCTTCCCTCTATCTAACGCCACCACTATCAAAGGAACCCCTACTCCTTCGAACTCACCCCCCACTGCATCACCGCCGCAGAACGACGCCAATGCACCGGGACGAATCAGCGGGGTAGAAGACCCATTATCTTTATTCCCAACAATACATTACAATTACATTACAACACCTATAAATAAACCTATTAATAACATCATCACCTTAACTAACTAAAGCTCAAATTCCCAATTAAACAAAATATAACATAACAGACAATATGTAATAGTGATTCCCACCCTTACCCCAATTTATGCAGTACAACTTAATACATTACGTTAAATCCATCAGCCTTGACATTCCTATGTCCCGCCACGACCCGATAACCTGGGGAATCCATAACCTTCCATTTCCTAATAGTTTCCCTGTTCTTCACTGTATCTACTGCGGCTACCACCTACAGCATATCATCCTCTTTCATCCTTCACCACACCTTCCGCCCATTCGTTAACAAATTGTATCCATTCGACCCTTTTTCCATTTACATCCCTCAACATGATAACCCCATTCATCCTTTCCGTTCTGTCCTTCCACTCCCTCCATCCAACCCTATCCCCATCCATACATCTGTCGATCACGTGATCTGCCGTTTCAGGCTCTCCATAGCCGCAGGGGCAGGAAACCTCCGGTCCCAGATTAAATCTGGCAAGGTATCCCGGAAAGTTCCCATGCCCCGTGAGGAGTTGGACAGCCTTCCGCGACAGATCTAGGGATTCAAGCCCGACTGTCCTGCAGAACCTGTAGAACAGTCGCCCCGTCATGCCTCTCTCCCACTCCCTTTGCCATACACTCATGATACTCTGTCTCACTCTCTTTCTCTCCTCAATCTTGTCATACGTCTTCACCCTCCATGTTACCTCAGCCTTATCCATACCCTTCGTGGCTTCCTCATGTGCCTTATAGTTTCCTGTATTATACCTGTCATGTCCCCTCTTCCATGTAATCTGGGTACGTACTTAAAGGACAGATGGAAGTTAGTATGGAATGAATGTAAGGCATGGGAGGAGGAGATGTGGCTGAGTTACAACGAAAGGAAGTCAGAGTGTATCGACATACCAACTAGGAAGGATGAAAGACCCCCCGGTCCTAGAAATGAATTGGACAATTATGGAAATGAGAACGAGCGTTAGGTACCTCGGAATTGTGGTGGACTCAGGATAATTGTTCATAGACTACCACAAGGAAGCAAGGAAAATGCTGAGTGAGCTGGCAGAAAAAATGGAAAGGTGGACCGGGAGAAACATTGGACTAAAGAGAGAATGTGTGAGAATGGTATATGAAAGGGTAGCCAAACCTGCGTCTCTGTATGGAGTACAGGTGTGGGGAAATAGAGTGCATGATAGCAGGGTGAGGAGACAGTTGAGTGCAGTACAGAGGCCCTTCCTGTTGGCCTCGTGTGAGGCTTACAGGACGACACCAAAGGCGGCATTCAGTGTCATCACCGGAATGGCGCCATTGCAGATAAAAGGATGGGCCAGGTATCAAGAATAGAGAGAGAACGGGACTAGGCAGACTGAGGATAGAATGAAAGGAGTAGATATGACATTCCTCTGGTTGCAAGAGGAGTTGCTGGAGGAGAGGGAGGACGAAGGACTGATTGAAATATATGTAGATGCCGGAGCGAGGGCTGAGGATGAAAGAATGGGGGTAGACTGGGCATATAAAAGAGGAGAGGATGAACGGATCACAGGGAATGGGAGGGTCACCGGACAAAGCAGCGTGAATGAGGCAGAGTTGATTGAGATCGAGCGAGTGATCAGAGCATGTAGGGCATGAAAGTAATCAGTGACTCTGCTATGGCTGTAGAATGAGTGAGAGCAGGAAGAGTGGGGAGTAAAAGGGTAGCGAGGATTCAGCGGTTGATTGAGAAAAGGAATGATAGGGGTGTACGTACCCTGATCACGTTGAAGAGGAGGCACGATCGTAACAATGTAGGAAATACGAAGGCTCATGAGAAAGCCACCAATGGCATGAGCAAAAACAGAGATTCCATGGGAAGTAAGAAAAGCACATAGCAAAACGTATGGAAAAAATGATAAAAGAGTATCAGGAGATAATGGCAAAGGCAACGGAAGAGAGACACGACTGGGTGGCTGTTCTATAGGTTCTGCAAAACAGTGGGATATGAATCATTGGATCTGTCGCAGAAGGCTATCCAACTGCTCACTGGGCATGGGAACTTCCCATGGCAAGATTTAACCTGGGTCCGGAGATTCCCTGTCCCTGTGAATATGGGGAGCCTGAAACGGCAGAGCACTTACTTGATAGATGCATGAATGGGGACATGATTGATTGGCGAGAGTGGAAGGAGAGGACGGAAAGGATGAATGGTGAAATTATGTTGAGAGATGTAAATGGGAAAAAGGATGAATGGATACGTTTTGTG
>WOGL01000766.1:0-13261 GCA_015342145.1 Leptinotarsa rubiginosa
TTCCTCATCTTTCATTTTACCTATATATATATTTACACTTAATTTTTATATATATGACACTATCAATGTATTAAAATAACGATAAAAATAAAAACAACAATAAAAATTAATTGGCGCTCCGGGGATTCCAGTGGCGCATTTGCTTTTTCAGCTGCAGGAAAACCCGGAAAAACCTGCAGCACCACATCATCTGAAGGTTTTGATCTACCAATGTCCTCTCTCTTATAAAACAAAATGTAGGGTGCCTCCAGAGGCTCCAAATCTTTTGATATATGGGTATAAAAGTATCATAATTAGAACAGTTAGAACAGTTGGGAAAATGACTGAAAATGTATGCATTTCGTCACTGAGAATTGTTTTGTTCAAAATGTGGAAATATTTTTCATTACAATAGCAGGAGGTGAGATGGTGGGTACAGACGAATTTTACTATGATCTCAATAAACGATGTTGTTGTTGATGTGACATAAAACACAGTTTATGAAGGAAAATGTTAAAAATATATCCTCAGGTCAACTGTATCTGCTTATTAATTTGAATCCCCAGGACACCTGTTTTTTTAAATTCACTTCATGGTGATATCTTTGAGTGAAAAAATGCAAAACCTGTTTTCTACATTTGATTAACTGTGTCTATTATGTAATTAAATTATTGCAACTCGATTCCTTCAATACAAAAGTCACAACATGACCAACTTTCTTCAGAACTGAATAGTAAATGTAAAATACAATTCAAAAAATAGGATTATATGTACCTGAAACAAAAATCTATTCCACATCATCTCTGGCAACAGGCTCCCCATCTAATTTTTTCAAATTCGGCAACCGTTTCAAAGCATCTACTCTCCAGGCAGATTCCTCCATGCTATCATACAGAGGATTGCCAACAAACAGAAGATCTTCCAGTGCAGGAAGTTCTTGTAATTTCACAAACTCTCCTAATAAAAACACAAAAACGGATATAACCAATTCTTTACAAAAAAATATCGATGGAGCAACTTTGAAGACAATTCACAGTTTCTAAACCCAACTCACCCCAGTCTTTGATCATGTTATTTCCGATATATAACACTTTGAGCTTTTTGAGAACTGCAACTCCTTTAACTTTCTCGATGAGATTATAAGATATCCACAACTCTTCCAGAGTGTCTGCAACACCTTCCAATCCTGAAAAAGATTTGATGTAGTTCCTCCCCAGGGAGAGAATCTTCAAGTTCTTCATTCCACTAATCCCTGCGATTTTCTCGATCATATTCGTGGATAGACTCAATTTCCTGCATTTTGTCAGGGCAGATAGAGAATTGTCCATTTTTTCGATAGGAGGCCATTGGAATTGAAAACCCACTTCTAGTGCTTCGCTGATTGATTCATTAGGGTGCTTTTCTTCCCACTTTTTGATGGCATCTTTGATGGTTGTCGGTTTTGACATCTTCTACTTTGAAATTTAGTCAGGGAGAAATTGATCTGTTTTATTGTCATGGTTTCCAGAGTGTATATTAGTATTGATCAAACCACTGTGGAATTCGGTGGTCTCAAGGACATTTTACAGTCGGGGATCAAATTGGCAGATATCAGATAAGAGGCAAAGTTAATGATCTACAGGGTTTGAAGAGATCTTGCAAATTTTTGTGGGTAGGGATGAATTCCAATTTTTTGTTTCTTATAGCCTGTTATGTAAACGAAGAAATGGTGATGATTCAACTGAGACCAATGGAAGTCCTCCTAACTCAAAAATGCCAGAGAACTCAATCCTAGAATCCTTGTTGATCTTTGATATTCGAGGATTGAGTTTTCTGGCGATCCCATAGATGACGCTTTCTTAAGGAGAGATATCATCGCCCTTCTTTATTGAGAAAAGACCTATTGTGATTCGACTTCTCCATTATTCGATAAAAAGTGGGAAACTTCGGAAGAAAGGAAGAAAAAATTGAATACATCAATTAAAACTCTAAATAAAAATAGATCATGCACAAAACATTTTTTCAAATGTTGAATTTCCAAATTCATTCAGGATCTGCGAATTGAACTTCTTCAATTATTTTCAAAAATAATTTTAGAATATTAATTTTCTATTCTTTTTCTCTTTCTTTCCTTTTTTAAAGTAATAAAGGTGTTTATTATTATTATAACAGAAACTGAAAAAAAATCTCTCCAAAACAACCAGTTACTTTCAACTGTGAACTAATTACAAGGAAATCAGTTTTTCCCATTCAGTTTATACTCAATCATTCGTCATGGTATTGATATCATTCACAGAAATGCTTACTAATTAATATATGAAAAAAACGAAGTTTTAGAAGTCCAGATGGACCTTTACAAGTTTCAGGTGAAAAGAACTTCTCAGTATCTTTTTGAATAACTTCTTGAAAAAAATATTCCTTTTTCAATGAACAAAATTCTTTTAGATGGGTTTCAATTAACTAATTGAATGAATGTGTCGTTCCAGTATTTTTCAATGATATTGTATTAGAGAAATTCCAACATTCCCAGTATGAATACAAGATCAGTGTGCTAAGGATTGGTTACCAACAAGTATATGAGGTCAAGCCCAGATTTTATATCATTCAAACACCAAACAGATGTACTCTCAGGAGGAATCGAATACATTTTCGGGAAATAAAACCATTTTTAGGAGAGTTCAATTTGAAATTCCTGTATATTCTTAGATAGTCCGAAACCTAATACTTTCAATGAAGAATGTTGAACAGCCAAGAAACAGAGGTGATTAAATTTATAGTATTTTTTTATGATGTTTGAAATGATTCATTGCAAAGGGGGGTTGTTACATTGATCGGAAGTGGTTTTTGTGGTGACAGTTTTGTCGGCCTTTTTTTCTCCATCCACAATTTGAAAAATATAAAAATTGTAACGGAGACCTTCATCAGATCCAGAAAGGGCAAACTTTTTAGTTCACCCCAACAAGTTATTGCATAAATTCAAAGTATTTTTCACGAAGAAAAGTTTTCCAGTCATCAGTAACTTGTCGTATTTGTTAATTCTGATTGTGAAGAGCTAAACATTTATACAGACACATATCTTTACGTTTTGGAGGATAAAATCTGCCTCCGTCTTCAGAAATGCACAAAACCTAATAAATATTTTTATTTTCAAAATGCTCTCGATAGATTTCCAAAGACATTTTGAAAATGAAACAAACCTAATGAAAAACTGCAAGATTCATTAGATTTTTTCCAATTCTCAAAACGTAAGTAGGTTTTAGCCTCCGAAACTGTTATTGATATTTTTGAACATTTTTCCATGTGAAAACTACTTTGAATTTACGCAGTAACTTACCAGGGTCAACTGAAAAGTGTGCTCTTCCTACACCTGTATGAAGTTCTTCATCACAATTTTTATATTGTTCAAATCATGGAAGGTAAAACACCCAAAAAAGGGAGATGTTATGTTTGAAATGTATTTTCGATTAATTAGCTGTCATCCTTAATGAGCGACAACCCTCAGAAGTCGTAACTCCAAGGATCCAAGAGGTCTTACCCTTTATCGTACGATTCCTAGCACAGGTAAAATGATGAGCAGTGAACATTGACATATGAAATCACATAGCAGTACTGATTAAGTAGAATATACCACTCACACTAACCAACCAGCTAGCATCATATGTATTGATACTCATATGTTTGAAAATATTGCATTAGAAATAGTGTTTAATGTAATGTCAGATGATAGCCATTTTCACGAAATTATTTTCTCTGAAAAGAAAGGCCTTTTGAAAAAATACAGTGTTCCAAAGAAAACCATCAGAATGTGTTATATACATATCCATATTGGAATCAAAATCTCCATACTTAAAAAACAAAACTCCTTACCATATTACATTTTTCCACATGTCCTGATAACAACCAAAAAAAAACATATTAATTTCTTGAACTTCAATAATATTTTATCACTTCTCTTAAAACAGATCGAGATTCAAATTACGTACAAAACAATAGTTCAGTCTGACGCTGGATAAAAATATACATATTTTTGAGATGTACGCTGAATCAGATCATTTCTTAAAACTAAATCATGTTACAGGTTTATCGTAATGAAACAATTTTATAAAAATTTACAAAAAATACTGTTACTTCTAGTTTCTCTATGCTCCTGTCCGAGCAATAACGAATCAATAAATCAAAATTTTTCACACTCAACAATCATATATACAACATAATACAAACTTTTTTGAGATGCAGACTATTCTCTGCACACGATTTTGATATTAGTCTTGTTAACCATCACTCGGTTATTTTATTATCGATTGGAGAAGATTTTCCTTTGACACTTTTTTCAGGTAGAGATATTGGTCAAACTTCAACTGTTGATAATGCTTTTGTAACATTCTGTAAATTTCGTTCAAGTTTAATAATATTCACTCAAGTCTACGATTCACCACAGTTAGAAGTATGTTATTTTATACCTACCAAAGCTCCAAATTAAATTTTTAGTACCAGTCGAATTACCAAAAAATTATCATAGGCAAACAGTCTCACAATTTCAAATTAAAAACCTTTATATTGTAAAGATATAACTTCAAAACATGAGATCCACCGTGTGAAGTATTACATCAGAAGTTCTGCCAGTTCTAAATTCTTTTAATAATTCTATAAGTAACATTTTCCTAATTCGAAAAAATTTTCAGTAGAGTTTTGATAATCGATTTGCTCAGTTTTGAGCAGGTTTTCCAAAGAGAAAGAGATGAAAATATCTTTGTCATCATTTCGATCTCATGTACATATTCTCTGTGTCAAAGATAAGGAGGGTTAGCATACGCGAAAATTGGAAACCATGGAAGTTACAAAGTCGATTGAATCAGGAAAAGTTGAGTAGTTCAGACTTATTTACCTGACGTTTAGAAATTCAGGAAATTCTGATTAGTCAGGAGGTATTAGAAATTAACCGAAATTCTCAGTTTTTTTGGTATTATGCAAGAAGATATTGAAAAAAAAACACTTTCTCATTGCCACTTTTCGAACTGAAGAAAATAGTATTCTTAATCCGACGTTTCGTCTCTGAGAAATCATCATCAATTGTAATTTTTTTATGAACCAGAAAAAAGTCGGTATAAGTTAGCCTTTTTGGCAACAACTTCATTGATGAGTAGTTGTAAAATTAGTAAATTTCGAAAGATCATTCAAACAAGCTCTAAAATGAGCAACTCTTTCCAAATTCAATTGACTTTGTTTCTCTATGTGGTTTTTGAATCCACTTTGCTAGCCCCTCATCTTGAATGCATTGTATATTCTCCTACTACTACACTTTTTCATAGTGATAGCCTCGCTATCAAATTCTAGAAATTGTCTTCCATCCTAGTGAGGTAGAAGACAGTTAATAAAATATTTCAATGATGATTATTCCTCTTATGTTGTTTCAAAAGTTTTGTCCGTTTTTATGTTTATGTAATATGTCAGTGAATGATTATTCAATTCAATAGAAATAAGCGTCTTTTGCCAACTTAACACAAGTCGAATAATTCCGTCAGCATAAAAATTGGGTGCTTGAATTTCGATAGAGTCGACGAAGGCCGTTTTCACCTGCTCCTAATTCGGACTTCCATTGTCAAATATAATATAAATTGATATGAAATTCCTGAAAAAAATTAAAAAGATCAACCGAAAATAACAATTTTATCAAACAACAAACTGAAATTACAAAGAAATAACATACAAGCAACAACCAAAAGAATAAAAAATTGAAATAATAATAAAAACTGAAAATAAAAAAATATTATTAACAAAAATGAAAAATAAAAAATTAAAACTGTTATCAGTTATCACCCGAAGACGATTGTGGATACTAACAATCGAAACGTCGTGACGTAACTTGGTTTGGAATCTTTTAATTTTTCATTTTTGTTAATAATATTTTTAAATTTTCAGCTTTTATTATTATTTCAATTTTTTATTTTTTTGGTTGTTGCTTGTATGTTATTTCTTTGTAATTTCAGTTTGTTGTTTAACAAAATTGTTATTTTCGGTTAATCTTTTTAATTTTTTGCATGGATTTCAAATCAATTTCTATTATATTAGACAATGGAAGTCCGAACTGATAAAATACACCACGAAACATTGTCAACCACCTTCAAACAAATGGCGAAGTTTCTACCGGTGAGAAAGTTATCGAGATGGTTGAAAAGGTACTAGTCGACTGGCGAGAGGTTTGGGTAGTATGGTGGGTGAGACAAAACTTTGAAGCTCAATTCGTTTAATTTTCCGTCGATGATTTTCGAAACGTGTGGACGGGCGTTGTCATGGAGCAGAATGAGACATCTTCTGGTACCTTCAAAAAATACACACGATTTGATCTCCACAAACTTTATTTGAAAAGTATATCACAACATAAATGAAGAAAAGAGAATTGAAACTTTCCGTATAGGACGAAACTGCAGTAACGTTAGTTACAAATAAAAGCGGTAAAAAACATAGAAAGTTTCATTTCTTTTTTCTTCATTATGATTTCCTAGCACGTAGTAACGTCTACATCCATCAATTTATATCACATGTTTCGCTAGCTTTATCAAGTGATAAAGCTACTGTGCTAGAGAAACATGTTGTGATATATTTTTCAAATAAAGTTTGTGAAGATCAAATTGTGAGGTGTATTTTTTGAAATTACTATAAATCTTCATCAATTAACGGCCGACTCACTAAGAAAAAAACCTTCTGGTACCAGTGCCGGCTGCTGCTGACGCATTTTTCAGTACATTTCGTCGATTTCCTCACCATAGGACTCTGCTGTCATGGTTAGGCCCGGTTGCAGAAAATATCAACAACGGCGATTATCACGTAATAACAGGTGATTTAAACATCAATTTATTTACAGAAATTGATCCTAGTGAAGAAGATAAAAGCAACTCAGAATACTTTGGGTACATTTCATATATAAATGCAGTAACGCGGCCGGATGCTCCACATGTCTAGACCATTTTTTCGTTATGTTCATTAACACTATTATTGCCAAATGCCTGGTTAATTTTCCGGGCTGTTTCGGCAGCGCTTTGGTTTAATTTTAATTCGTAGAGAAAAATTGGCCAAAAATCGTTCAACGACGCCATATAGTTATAAGCTGAAAAGAGGAAAAAAATTTAAATTCGGTAAAAAATGAACAGCATCATTGCATAGAGTACAAAATTCTCTATCGGTCAGTATATGCGACACAGTAGAATAAATATTCATTAAGATACGGAGCTACAGAATTACATGACGATAAATTGGACAAAACTTCAAAAACAACCTAATACATCTTCTATATTCACTACTGAAGATCTTCACCAAATATCACTATCTCTTAAGAAATCGTTTTATTCAAAAACTTTGTAGACAAGGAAAAAGAAAGAAATACTGTCAAGGAAATACGCAGAACACCAGCAGATATTTTTTCAGTCATAAAAAAGAAAAAAAAACAATTTACCTATGTGTATGACATGCAAACTCCAAAATTTTTTCCCCATTCAGTTTGTCTTGTTATTACTATGATATTATTTCAAATATTCAAAATTTTAATAAAGTGGTGTCAAAACTATTTTCCGTATTTGTTGACTTTGGTCTGACGTTTTTATGTCTGATGTTTCGTCTACAACTGCGGTATATATCATCAAAGACGATGAGACAAAGGAATCAGTACTCTAGTTATCTTCACAGCACATATGCCAGATGGTAAGGTGTAGAAAATCTGAGAACTGAATTCTGTTGTTCTTGTGTCTTCTTTTATATTTGAAGTGAATATTTGTGAGTATTTTCCGTTCTCTCTCTTTTTTCATAAATCAATTATCAACGCCGAAAAACGCTTTGAACTGAGCAAATCGCAGTGAAAGTGGATCTCACTGAACAACCTTGTATATTCTAGACAAGTCACGAATTTAGAGCGATTGAGATTTACTACTGCTAAGCTGCCATCTTTGAGAATCCAAACTACTATTGCACCGTTCAGCTGTGATGCCTCTGACATCGGTGTGCCTCGAATCCAAACATAGGGGATACTTGGAATGACGTAACAAGCCACCTGGTTCGATCAGATGCCATCTTTGATTTTCTGACCCGTCGCATATCCTCATCACAACCTGAGAACCTGTTAAAGAAGGAAATTGTGTCATTAATACAGAACTCATAATGATAATAACTGATTGATATAATCAAATTAATTAGTCTTATCAAGAATTCACTTACAGATAGGTATAGGTATAATAATACGATAGACACTAGAACAAAAAAATTCCAGAGAAATACATATAAGTATTCATTTCTTTCAACATTTTAACTCGATATTTTGGATATATTATTGTCTATAACAAGCATTTTGATGTTCACCAATTCATTTTACAACTCTATTCATAAACAGCACTTGATTTTTTAAGCTAAATTCAATAATGTGTAAACTTTCTTCAATGACAAATTGATTTGCTAAACTAGTCATTTATTTTGCTTGTGATCCTCTTGGTGATACTCTCCTCAAGTGTTTCGTTGAGAAAGATGTTTTGAACATTTTTACATAAACATTTTTCAGTTATATTACAATGGGACTTTGCTGTGATTTAATATAGGTGTTTTTTTTTTGTTTTTTATATTCACACCTATAATTTAAATTATATTTTATACTGGGATATATCTTATTTTATTTGTAAAGTATTTGTATAGTATTTTGTCTACAAACNTTTGAATTGTTTCTTTTCTTTTATTCTTTGAAGTGCTATATATACCAGATTTTTTTAACAAGCTTTGTCAATAAGATTGTATTTTCTTGGACAATAAAGTATATGTCTATTTTCTGTTTAGTTTCAGTTGTTTTTAAACATGTTCGATTGAGAAACAAATCAGTAGAAAATGCTTAAATGTATTTCAAGGACATATTAACAGTATCCAGAAAAAACATTTTTTCAACACGTCAGATTTAAGGAAAATTTCTGACACTCTTTTCACATTGGATTGCATGAGAACAAAAAAAAATTTTAGAGTTTATTCTAAGGTTACAGTAAATTATTCGTTGAATGTTTAACAAAATAGAACATTTAAGTAGGCAGATGTCTTGAAGACATCTGTGGATGTACTACAAGGAACTATAATGGGGCTATCCCATTCATAATATTTATTATAAATAAAAGGTTGATAAAAAAGGTTAATTTCTTTGAAATTAGTAAAGTACTGCTTTTCTGAAAATAATTAAAAATTCACTTCCAAATCAGTGACTTATAATGATGAAAGATGGGATTCACTACTTCTATTGAGTTTTTGTTTTTTCAAATTGATGATATATGTTGAAATAGGATATCATGTTTAGATTATGTTTATAATCTTGCTAAGTTATTCCATGTTAGAAAAAAAATTGGAATTATATTTAATATATGGGGTATTTTTATGAGACAAATATTTCAAAATGAGTCTGAAGATTGTATCGGGAAGAGGCACATACATTAAGAAAATAAATATTCAGAAATGGGTTTTTGAAACAGTCATCCTTCCTACCAACACAGTAGGTTCTAGTGAATGCCTGACGGAAAATAACTACTTCCCCTGCTAATACCACGATGGACATTGAAATGATATCCGACAGACATTAATTTTAGGGTGGTCCTGCTACTGGGTGAACAGGAAACATCTGCAAGACTAACCTCTGTTACAATCTTTCTCTTAGACGAAGGTTTCATACATGCAGACCAGCCACGTTGAAATCAGTCGAGTTTCAAGCATTCTGCTGTTTGGGTCGGATTTTTTCTCCACTGATGAGAGGTTATACATCGAAACCGGTCTGTAGATGATCTACTTGACTAATTTCTGCAAGACTATTTTCTGTTAGGTATCTTGCATAAATATCTGTCGGACGGATATAATTCAATGTCCATCGTGGTAGTAGCCGGAGAAGTAGTTGTTTTCCAGCAGGTATTTACAAGAACTAACTGTGTAGGTATGTTGGGAGGGATGAATGTTTCGAGATTCCATTTTGAAATATTTATCATCTCATAAATTGATTCTGTTTGACTCTGCCTTGATTTTTCTTCACCATTTATTCCATTTTTATCTGTAGATTACAGAAATTATAAATAAGCTCAAGTTAACTGACGTTTGATTGAGTTAACATTGGACGGTTAAGGAAAAAACAGATTGCTTTGACCAAGTATTGTATCCATATATCCTCACATATCTTCTTACCTTTGAAGAAGTTAACTAGCGTCAAACAAAGATCATGATGCCTTATCAAGCCAGTGCTGGTGAATCCCCATTCCTGATTACCTCCGGTATGGTGACATTGATACAATGCCACTATGCCGTCCAGCAGATGGCCCATTGTATCCAAGCAGAACATCCCTTGTCGCAGCTCTCCTACATTGGAAGTTGTCGTGTGGGGTACAGTCAACTCTGGGTAGACGTTTTGGAGGTACCACTTGAAGGGTTTGCACTGGAGGTTCTTTTTCAGCTCTAAGCGTTCACTTATACTGCAATGTACAGAAATCTATTTTATGAATATTTTCATCAAAATTGAAAATTGAGAAAGTACATAGCAGTGAACACGAAAGAGTGGAAGTAAATACAAGGAGGAAAAATGGCAGTCTTTGTGGAGAGTCAATGTTCCCTCGATTAATTATTATGTTTTGGAGAACTCCTGAAGTGAAGAAATAAAAAATATATATTGGATGAAATGGAAAACAAAAATATTTTAAAGTGATACATTTTCGCTAAGTCAACTCTTCTGAAAATTGAATACTTCATTTTATTTATTGCAGCAAACTAAAATGATAGATCGGTAAGCAAACTTTAACCCTCTGTTAGTCGCTAGAAATTTTTAGGAAAGTTTAGTCGCTTCGGTCTGTGACACCGAAAATATATTTCAAGTACTTAAGACATGTAAATCATTAATTTGTCTATTGAGTGGTTCTATTTTACTAATATGCAGCAATAAGACAACCCAAGAACGAATTCATTATGTTTATTGACAAATAAAATGTAACTTAAGAACTTTTTCCTTATCCTAGAAAATTTACAAACACTGAAAAAAAAACTAAAAAAAACATTTCTTGCATTAAGTATAGAACATAATATTATTAATTAAAAGCATTTTGTTTGCAAATTTCGCAAATTGCCTGTAAATGCTCCAAGCACATGAATTTACTGCAGTTCACACAAAAGTATCGAGTACGCCTGTTTTTTTTTGTGCTGCAAAAGTTACAGCGGCCGTTTCTCCTTTCGTTTTCCTGGATTTGCCCTTGATGACCACAAATTTCATGAATGCGAGTTTTTAATGTTACTGCAAGATTTTGTACCTGTCCTCGAACTTGTAAGTAGGGCTTTATTAGATCAAATGCTAGACCTTGCAGAAACAAGCGCCTCTTTTTCTTAGTACCAATATTGGGGTTATTAGAATTCCATACAACCATAGAATTAATTCCAGCTACATTCAGTATAGAATAAAATATAACCATCGGCCAACGCCTGGTACTTCTTGCGCAGTTGTAATTTGAACAAAGTTGATCAACGACGTCCACTCCGCATTTAGTTTTGTTGTATGTAGTTATCATTTCGGGTTTAAACTTTTCACCTGTATTCTTGTCAATATTGTCGTCAAAATGCATTGAGGATACCAGTAGGACATTTTTTTTCTTTTTCGGAATATAGGATACTAGAGTACAATTTTTCCTATATCCAAACATACTTGAATTTACCGGATGAGTGGGGTTTGTAAACTCAGGAGGTAGCTCTCGCTTATTTTTCCTTATAGTACCAATAACTGTTATTTTTTCTTTATACATTGCATCAACTAGGCTAAAACTAGTAAACCAATTATCTATGGTCAAATTTCGACCTGAGCCAAAAATATGTTGACATAATCGTTTTACGATCGCATCTGGAGAGTTGCTAACCCGAAAAGGGCCTTCGGGCTGTTGTCCAACGTATACCTCCATGTTGGAAACATACATCATTTTCGCATCTGCAAGGGCAAAGATTTTGATACCATATTTATTAGGCTTGGATGGTATGTACTTATCCATTCTTATACATCTTAGAAGAAATCGGAAACGAGATAACGACAGTGTCAAGCGAAAAATTTCAACACCAGAGCCGTCAGTTTTCCAAAGATCATCTGCATTCAAATGGTTAGCCTTTAGAATGCCCGCATAATAGAGTAGTCCAATGGAAGCTTGGATCTCCAGCAAATCAGTAGATCGTGCATCTCTGTCACGTGCGAAGTTCTCCTTGACAGAAATAATAAACGTGTTGGTGTTATCTACAATATATTGTAACATTTCATCATTTATGAAATATTTCCATATTTCTAAAGGAGCTTTGATGCCTCTTGTAGGTAGCCGTGAAATAGACAAACGAATAACATAATTTTCCTGTCGAGTTCTAACTTCTAACATTCTCACTTATGTCCTGCTCAGATTCACTATCACCTTCTCTCTCCTCGATATTATCCTCTTCATCACTACTTGCATCAACAGCAACTTCCTCGTCCGATGACATAGACATATCCATCAACTCTTGTAGATGAAGTTGCTCGGCTTCATAGGAATACATATCTATGGAAAATTAAATTCTAACAAAAGTGAGGAAGGTACTCTCCTAATACTACATACCTATTTCCCTTTATTTATACTTATATTATAAGATACAAATAAATTATACAATTTATTTTGCACAAATCAAGTTTAGTCGCTTCGGTCTCAGATTCCGAAATCAGCCAGTACATGGGACCAACTGCACTCACAGAAACCACGATTCGTACTAATATTTATCGAGGGAATACAGGAAGGTACCCAGAGGGGGAACGCCAAACTTGGCCGTCAACGAGTTATAATACAGAATATGTACTCCGTCGGTCTTGGACACCGATAGCGACTAATGAAGAGTTAAAACAAATGTAGTAGAAATAAAAATTCGTTTACAAGTACACTGCTTGTCAACCACAAACACGAAACTCAAATTTGTATTTTATTTAAGTAAGCATAGACATCAACCCTTGCGAGGGCGCCATCTATGGGATCGACAGAAAACTAAACCTTACCTCAAGAAATTCGGTTGACGAATATTTCACTCAAAATAGAAAATGAGTGCAAATTCTTAGGACTGCACATAGACAGCACACTGAGTTTCAAAAGTCATATTCAAAATGTTTGTCAAAAGTTAAACTCAGTGTTGTATTCAGTGAGAGTTATTGGTCAGTATGTCGACACAGATATAATCTGAATGGTCAATCATTCAAATTTTGAATCTGTTTGTAGGTATGGGATTATTTTTTATGGAGGGAGTAGAAATGCAGAGCAAATTTTTATTG